>JAQMCW010000037.1:17078275-17090294 GCA_030068335.1 Chrysichthys cranchii | reverse complement strand
TGTTACAATGACCAAAGTGTGTGTGTGAGTGTGTGTGCGTGCACGTTATTGAATGATGGGGGGAGTCTGTGGCTGATTTGGCAGGGCTGTAAGGCGTCAGCGCTTTGCCTCATGGGACGTTCTGGCACAGTGACATACCCACAATATGCGTGCACACACACACACACACACACACGCTCACATACTGACATAGATACAGACACATAACCACAGCAGTGCAGTTTAGATAATTAAAACCACACACACATATGAACACACACACTTTCTCTTTCTCCCTGTCTGACTCTCTATCTCTGTATTTTTCTTTCTAAATCACTTTGTCAAACAAATTAACCAATAAAAGCATGCGTGTTTTTGTTTTGGGTAGGAATGCCGCCTGTGTGCATAATGTCTGGGAGAGATATAATAAAATATCTGGAACTGGTCCTATATTAGCCATATTGGCGTTATCATTACACTGTGAGATTTGCTCCTGAAAGTCTATGTGTGTGTTTGTGTGTGTATGAGGGGGTGTACGTGTGTGTCTATTTAATCATGACGTTGAACAGTGCAGGAAGTATGGCTTTAATTTCCTTTGCATTCAGACTGCTTGCACTCCATTCGTAAGATTTTTTTTTTTTTTTTCGGTCACAAAAATTCTCAGTGTTGTGAGAATGCACGTCTTTTGTGGAATCAAAGTATTTTCCCATAAAACTCCAACTCCGCTGTGGTTTGAGACAGCGCTTTCTCTCTTTCTCTCTCTCTCCCTCTCTCTTTTATTTATTTTTTTTTTAATTTCTCCTGCTCTGTCATTTTCTTGCTGGTTTGTTCACAATTTCTCGTCTCCCTGTGCCAGTGCTCCGGCTCATCCTCTGATGATTTGATGAGGGTGAGGGACAGAGATTTGACCTCATAACCATACACACATACACATTACTGGAGTAGTGGAGACGGCAATATTCTCAGGCTGTGGTCTGTCTGGCACAAACAATATAAAACATAATTACTCCAAGATGGAGGATATCATTTTGATTTGCTGAATTTGAGGAATATTTGGAGGATACGTTAAGCTGGATGTAAATTACAGGCCTGAGTGGAAGAGTGTTTAAAGGAAAATGTGCACGCTTGTTTCAGCTGAATGGAGGGAAGGACAGGATGAATGGAGAGAACTGAAGCGTTCCAGAAAGTAAAGACAGTTCGGGAGTGTGTTTGACACGTTCATTTTTAACTCCACTACTCTCCTATACACATTCTGTTGGTACTGATTTACTTTTTATGCTGCTACATTTGGTGTGACAGTTTGCAAGCTGATATAACTTGCAGTTTTGCTGGGTTTTTTTTGTGCCTCCTAGTTTAATCATAGTCCTGTCTTATGATTTACTGTACTGTTGTGCTGCGCAGTTTTAAACTGCCTCACATTTTGCACTTTATGATGTCCTGTGTGTCATGGTTTTGTTTTTTGTTTTTTTTATTGTTGTGTTGCACTCTAGTCCTGGAGGAACAATACTTCATGCCATTGTATGCATATAAATAGACAAAAATGTTCTCTACTTGACCTCTGCATTGTACAGCCTGATGCACAGTTTGTGCTTGTGTGTTTGTGTCGTCTCTATGTATGTGTATGTGTGTGTGTTTTGTACAAAATTGCAGGTTCTAATGTGTGGCTCGGCATACAGCTGCTGTTGAGGTCTTTGACTTTCTTTAGCTACTGTGAGGAATCCAGTAATTGCAACACACCGAGCAGAGAGCGGCTTTAAGTGCATCCTATACAAAGAACCCACAGTTTTCTATATGGTTTTTCTGCACAGCCATATACGTTTTCCTGGAAGCATCATTGAAATGAACAGGGTTTTTTTTTTCATTTGTGTTTCCAAGAATAAAAGTATATCAGATACACTGCGAAGCCTCACGGCGAAGACGACCCGATCCAATATTTAATCACTACTCAAACATGTATTTAAATGCCATACTTACTTAACTGAAATAAGTTATTATGAATAACTTAATCACTAAGCACTACTCAGATTGTAATTATTATTTCAAACATTAAATAGTATTATTTAACATTCGTCTTCTGCCGCAAAATCCTGTTCAGGGTCGCAGGGGGAAGCTGGCGCCAATCCGAGCTGACATCGGGCGAGAAGCAGGACACACCCTGGGCGGGTCACCAATACACCGCAAGGTGACACACAACCATTCACTCTCACAGTCACATCTACAGGCAATTTAGAGCACGTAATTAGCCTAATCCACACTGTGCATGGCTTTGGACTGTGGGAGGAAACCAGAGTACCCAGAGAAAACCCACGCAAACACGGGGAGAACATACAAACTCCACACAGAAAGGCATGTATGCCAAACCCGGGGCTCGAACCCAGGACCTTCTCGCTGTGAGGCGACAGTGCTAACCACTCAGCCACCGTGCCTCCCCTGACCAAACATTGTTCTTTCAAATTTCTTTTAAACGCCTCATGCAAAAAGTCCCCGTTGGTGTGGTCTTTCATTTAACTTCACTTCAGTTAGTTACCAGATAGTGAACAATATAAACCAGAAGTATTCGATTAAAATTTGAGAAAATCCCTTCTTTCTTTATAAAGGTCAGAATCAGCGTGTATCAATACTGAATGGCAACAACACATCTTCATTGCTTGACCATTAAAGGCGCCTTTATTTGTCATATATACATTATAACACAGTAAATCCCCCCCAAACCTCATTCCAGTTTGTTAGGAAGTCAGGGTCTAAGCACAGGATCTGTCATGATGCAGCTCCCTGGAGCAGAGAGGATAAAGGGCCTTGCTTAAGGGCCCAACTGAGCACTGAGGCTCAAACCTCCTCTTTGTTGAGCAGTGACCCAGAGCCTTAACCACTGAGCCACCACTGGCCACTCAAATAAAATAAAATAAGACACATGAATTGTATTTTACAGCATGGTGGTGCAGCATGTAGCATTGTCGCCACTGCAAACAACCAACTACAAGGCTTTTTGGTGTGACCCGTAGAAGATGAAATAAAAAAACTCCTTCATTGTTTCCCATTGCCTGTCAGTAAAAGTCTGAGGATATTTCATTTACTTCCACTAGCTGCTTCAAACAAAACTATTGATAACTATTAATATCTAATAATAATTAGCAATTATTTGAATAGTTATTCAAGACAGGGTGCATTGAAACTCTAATCTTCTTCAACTTGGCTCCAGTTGGGCGTACACAGTAACATCTATCAATAGCTTGACAACATAATTATTAGGGTGGAGCAAAACAATATAATAATGTGGAGCAAAGTATTACACACCCAAACTTCTACAGACCTCTTCATGACATGTGTCCTATGAATACCAAACATGGTAATCTGAAACATTGTAAACCTGGTGTGCAAAGAAAAGTAAACATATGGACCTGTTGTATTTGCTTATAGAATATAGAATTTGATCGGACAGTGTGTGATTAGTCCATCTACTCCTCAAAGACATTTTAAAAAGAAAACGGTTTGACAGAGTAAATAACATGCCGTCTTCTCATTTGTTACACTCGCGACTGAATTGCACTTCCACCTTCTGCTGATGATGGGCTATGGATGCATCAGTGACATGGGTTAAAAATATTAGCTCTAATTCACACAAAACCATGACAAAAGCTTGTCACTCTGAGTACCGGTAATCAGCTGACATGACTGTGAGTGGATCTACTCTCTGGGCTAGAAAGGAATTCCGTTCGATGTATTTTTCACTTTGTCTTGGTGATACAGAAATCCAAAACAATCTTTCTTAAATAACATTTATTAACAGCAAATAATCTGATGTGGATACCAAAAAATGAAACCTTATAAGTTTTTATCTTTAAACGTTTGCCTGACCATTTGTACCGGCCAGGCCTGGTCTTATCATGTTCCAGCGTTTCTTTCTTTCTTCGGTACGCTGAGGTGCATAATCATGTAGGCAACCCTGTCATTACAGCAGGACAAATGAGGAAAGCCCAGGTTAGGTGGGTGCTCAGGGTTCCACTGACATAGCCAGGAATTTTGCTTGTAATAAGTGCATATACGTAGGTGAGGAGAAATAAAATTGTGACTGCTAAGGTAGTGACACTTGTGGCCAATTATGTAAACTGATCAGACAGTCCTGTGGAATCTGATGTGTTTGTGTCTATCTATCTATCTATCTAGCTAGCTAGTTAGCGAGCTACAGTATGTATATGTATGTCGTTTTGTTTCATGATATGGTATTCTGCCTGATTTCAAGATTGCAGAGATCATTTCATCACCCAGCTTTACACCTACACTGACATTTCCCAAAAAAATAAGCTGGCATGATCAGATTTGTGTGTGTGTGTGTGTGCGTGTGTGTGTGTGTGTGTGCGTGCGTGCGCGTGTGTGAAAGTCTTGGCCCAAAATGTCTTACACATGAAAATGTAGCCATGTATAGATCCCAATGGTATTTCCTCCAGGTGACTCCCTTATCTTTGACTTTGATATAAGCTGGAAAGAGGTGGAATAAATGAGTGCATACATATGTGTGTGTGTGTGTGTGTGTGTGTGTGTGTGTGTGTGTGTGTGTGTGTGTGTGTGTGTGTGTGTGTGTGTGTATAATAGCAGTGGACGTACAGTTCCTCTGTATGATCATGTGTGGAGCACATGGCTGCTGCTCACTGTGATGAGAGGCCAACACAAATCAGCCAACTTCCTGTGGACAGGGCTTCTGGGATCAGTAACTTCCTGTCCTGCAAGAGAGAGATCCAAACGCATTTATGTGCCTCAGCTATTTTTACTCAGAAGCTATTTTTTGAATCGAATCAGGTGTTCTCTCTCTCTCTCTCTCATATATATATATATATATATATATACAGTACTCTCTCTCTCTGTTTCTCTCACGCATAGAGCTGTCCTTCATTTTCTTTTGAGAAAGTACTGGAACCAAGCAGTTCTAATAAAGTCAGAGACCTGATAGCTGCCACACATGACTTATTTAAGCCTCGTCTCAGACACTGATGCTCAGTGATCCACCCGTAATCTTGTCTCCTTTTTGTTGTTGCTCAACACAAACAGCGTCTGATATTGGTAACTTAGCTTCTCTTGAAGAGTCAAGTTGCCTGTGCCAAACAAATTCCTCATTCTTGACCAGTTCCCAGAAGCCAAGCAGTAATTACCCAGCATTCCAGGGCATTTTGTGGTTGGCCAACATGATTCCATCCCTCCAGTTAGCACGCCTCCTCTTCCTCAGTAAAGTACAGGGCAAGGAGTTGGATGCCTGGATGCACTTTTGCGGTGCAGCATACGTATATATGTGTGTCTGTGTTTCAGTGACTTTTACAGGTCTTACCACAGCTTTGGACCAGTCACACCACGAGACACCAGTAAGCAAACACCATCCTCTTCTGTTTCACAAATAATAGTCATCTAAAGTCAGTACTTCAGCACATAGCTGCATGATGAGCTTCTATACTGGGATGCTGGGTTGTGCAGTTTTTAGAAATGTGTATGCTGGCATTCTTTAGTTGCCCACTGCCGGAATATTCATTGGACTATTTCTGTGACGGTTGCCTATTCTGCATGCTAATTGGTTAAGGTCTTGCTGCCCACTCATCCTTATATAACTGGATTTTAGCATAGGTCAGTCTAGTTGACCTTTGACACTGGAGCTGAGCATTGACCCACACATAGCCAGTCCTGTCTGATAAAGGATCGAGTGCAAGCCAGCACTGTCTCTACAGGTCCCCGAGTGCATAACCTTTGACCTCTCAGTCTTAAGATTAAGCCCTGATTTACAGTCTCAGTCAGGCTCTAGCCGGTGACCTTTGCCCTGTGAGAGGGGAGCCTACCATGGGCAGTCTCATGCCTCATACTGAAACTCTCCATGTTATACCCATGTCACTAAAATTCATCTCCTGGAAAACCAGACTTTCTCTCGGACATGTGTCTACAGTAGTTAGTTGTAGATGTAGGATAATCTAGCGCGGTGGAGTGGAGCAGGGCCGGAGTGTGTATTGTCCCTCATGAATGTGGAGCGGAGCTGTTAGCTGTACTGAATGAAGCCCGTCCTGGCACACTCCTGTAGCGAGCTTTGCCAGGCAGGCAGATGTTTGGCGCAGGCGAGCAGTGGCGGAAATCTCCCCTTATCAATGCCAGGCTATCAGCCTAGGGCCATGCTGCTGAGGACACACACACTTCTGCCTTGCTGCTCATACGCTTACACACACACAGTTCAGTGGCACAAGATGCCAGAGCACTCTTCCTAAGTGCTATCATTCTTCAGTTCTCCCTGTGTCTTGCATGTGTGTGTGTGTGTGTGTGTGTGTGTGTGTGTGTGTGTGTTGCTACTACTGCTCATTCCTAACATTCACAGCAAAAGAATTATATCCTTATCACATAATTACGTATTTGAAGGAAATTCATCACCATAGTAGATATATACAAAGTTTAATTATGGCTATAAATTTTCCCTAAGAGTTTGTTTTCCCCTCATTGAATTAAGCTATTACTCATAAAATGCTTGAATGTGTGTGTGTGTGTGTGTGTGTGTGTGTGTGTGTGTGTGTGTGGTTTCATGCAGATGTAAGTGATGCCTTGAGTTCTTTACCACTAAAAAGAGTCCCCGTTGAAAGGGGGAAAAGGCAGTCAAAGAAACTGGCCTCCTTGCACACGCATAACACACACAGCACAGAGCACATATGAAGAGATTTATTTTTCCTTTTTTCTTCCTAAGCCTTTCATCACAGTCTCCATATGGAACTAATTCAAAGGATCGTCTTTGCGCCTCCTGTACTCTTACTCTCTCGGTTTCTCTTTGTCTCCTTTTCCCTGTCACTTCCTCCTTTCTCCTGCTGACTTTCTCTCTCTTTCTGTCTCTATCACTTTTCCCTCTCTCTCTCTCTCTCTCTCTCTCTCTCTCTCTCTCTCTCTCTCTCTGTCTATCACTCTCTCTTTCCTTCTCTCTGAAGTGGAAAATCTGAAGTAATTGCTTTCTGAATTAAAGACTGAAGCCTGGGAGAAATACAAGCCATCATGTATTTTTACCCTCTACAGTGAGAGGTGTGTGTGTGTGTGTGTGTGTGTGTGTGTGTGTGTGTGTGTGTGTGTGCGTGTGTGTGTGTGTGTGTGCTATATAGTAGCTCGGTGGTGTATGTGCCATCATAGATGACAGACTCTTTCTGAGGACAATCCAGATCTTGCATATATATGCATGTTCATCAAAGTGAGGAAAAAAAGCACAGCTCTCCAGTCTGTCATTTCCAGCTCAAAGCTTTAAAACAATGACATTGCTCAGCATACTCATGGATGATCTGGTAGAACCTCTCTCACTTTGGCCTTAGGTCCAGTTCACTGAGCCCCACACATCGCCCATTGTGACAGTATGCCTATGTATGCTGCACTAAAAGTCATGCAAAAGCCCTTCACATGAGAAGCAACAGACTTTTGAAATTACCCAATCACCATCCCAAGCTAGTGGTGGCCAGAGTTTACCACACACACACACAAAAAATAAATAAAATAAAAATATAATAACAATTATGGCGGCACAGTGGCGCAGTCGGTAGCATTGCCGCCTCAATGTCCCCGGTTCAATTCGGAGCTCAGATTACTGTCTGTGTGGAAGCTCACACGTTCTCCCCGTCTACGCAAGGGTTTCCACTGGATTTTTTGGTTTACTCCCATCTCCCTGAACCGTACCAGTAGGAAGATTGGCGATGGTAAATTACCCATAGGACCCTAGTCAGGGAATCATGTGAGCACTAGATGCAAGATAAACACCCTACATCACACACATGCTCTCTTTCATTCAGACCTAGGGGCAGTTTAGAGTATCCAATCCACCTAGCAGTGTACTTTTGGAATGTGGGAGGACAATGGAGAACCTGAAGGAGAAAGTAATGGGTTCTTAGTATCGAACCCCAGACACTGGAAGTGTGGTAAAAGCAGTCATTCCTTTCCAAGACTTGATTGAACAAGCTGCTTTTCCATCCATATTAAGTGAGCAGAGTTGGTTACGCACACACCAGCAAACATTTTCTTGCTTGAATTATAGCTATATTTGAGTTCTGTTTACATGAGTGCATATTTCTGTTATTTAGTTAACATAGTTTATATTACCAACCAACAGCAGTTGAAATTAGTTTCTCTTGTGCAAAAGAGGACTTACAGGGTGGCACGGTGGCTGAGTGGTTAGCACTGTTGCCTCACAGTGAGAAGGTCCTGGGTTCGAGCCTTCTGTGCAGAGTTTGCATGGGTTTCCTCCTACTTTCCAAAGACATGCATAGTGGGGATTAGGCTAATTGGTGACTCTAAATTGCCCATAGGTGTGAATGGTTGTCTGTCTCTGTGTGTCGCCCTGCGGTGGATTGGCAGTGGCTGTTTCCCGCCTCTCGTCTAATGTCAGCAGGGATTGGCACCAGCTTCCCCCTGCGACCCTGAACAGGATTAAGTGGCAGACGACGAAGATGATAAATGGCTTTGACAATGGGTTGGAAACATGTCTCAGGTGAGGCATCATTTTTTCCTTCAACGAAGTCAGTGGCTCCAAATTCCAAACATTTCATTAAGCAAAGCTGCCATGGTTGTTTCAATTAAGTTGCTACAACTGACAACTAAGCTAAGCAGATCTAAACGTCTCAGGCAGGGTTTGAGATCGGTCATTCCAGGCCAAAATGTTTTATACATGTTCTGATGTGGCAAATGGACGTCACTGTCCTTCTGAATTCTATGATCAATGCTTTGGTTTGAGCAGCTGAGGTTGCAGTTTCCTCAACTGCTCTTGTTTCACCAAGACTGTTGGTTTTTTGTGAGCTAACAACAACTTAGGCCAGCCACAATTGCACTGTATGACTTGAGATGCAGGAAATGGAAAAGCCAGGCCAAGTTTTCACAGTGAAATTTACTGTGTGAAAGAGCCAACGGAAATGCTGAGTTGCTAATTACGTTTGTTTCGTGGGACGGAAGCGGGTTCGGTCTCGTATTGGTTGGCCGGACTCGACTCACTTTGAAAAGGTTTCCTGATGGGGGCAATTCTAGCTGTAGCTGGGGGTCAGGATATTCTTCTTTTGATGACTGACACTGATAGTGCTCAGACAAACATCTGTGGTCATTTTGAAAGTATAATTGGTTAGCAAAAAGCTTGTTTCACCCGTGAAGTTACACTGATTCAGGTTGAACTGAGAAACACATGCCCCCTCTCCTTACTGTGTGCAGGAGTTTTACTATTACCCAGGTGTTTCTTATACAGTTAGTCTGATCACTCAATTACACCGCACAGTGCAATCTTTCATGATCAAGACATCAGCAGGTATTTTGTATGAACTAAAGAAACAAGAAAGAAAGGCAGATGATACTTGTGACAGCTCAACCACAGAGCATGTCTATAAAAATCACAATCTGAAAGAAAAGCATGGAGTGAATATCCCTGGGATGCAGCTGTCATCATCTGGCATGCTTTTTTTAGGAAATGGGGATGTAATTTAAAACAGGGGAAAAGTTCAAAATAAGAAATAAAAATGGAACTTAAAACCCTTTGGGTCATTTTGCGCTAGCAAAGCTGTAATTCTCAGGGGTCAAAATGCCACACTTTTGGGAAATGGAAGGCCTACTGTATTTGTGGACAGCTTACCAAGGTTTCTTTTCTCCAGCCAGCAGCTCTGTAGATGGTGGCTGAAAGCAGGCCACCTCAGGCCTTTGGGTCTCTAATCTGAAACACTCAGCCATCTCCCAAAGGCCACAGCTGCTCTGGTTTCCTGAGGCCGCTGGTTGCTTGCAAGCTACGATGGACTATAAAGACCTAACGACAGCCTAGAGTAGCCACAATTACACCGTACAACATCCTAAGATACAGGAAACAGAAAAATCCAGCCAATGTAGTGACTTTACTGTGTGTAAGCTTCAGAGAGAGAGAGCGAGAGAGAGAGTACAGAGATGGGTTCGAAGAGAAGAGTTTGTCGGTCTGTTCAGTCTTATCTCTAACCTCTGTCACATCTGTGAAAACAATGAGTGAGTGATGTAGTGTGTGACCATGTCTACATGACAACAAGACAGTAGAGAGTGATGACTCCTTTTATCTTTTGCATTTTGCGTGTGTGTGTGTGTGTGTGTGTTTTGCATGTCTCCTTACAGTCCTTGTACTGGAATGATAACCCTCTCTAACGCACCAGATACTTAACCTTATTCGGATTGCTCTCATTCTGCCAGTAGGTTTAATGTGCAGTTGTCTGACCATGTATACCAATTATTTAAAAAAGATGCTAAGGTAATGTTAAAGGTTCAAGATGCTAAAGCATTGTCAGTTTAGGTTTGGAATAGCGTACAAGGGCATTTGGCATGATTTTCACAAGTTAACTAATCTGATTTCTCCAAATCAGTAGCCTTATGCTCATTTTTGGCAATAAAAACAAATTCATCAAGCCTTAGTCACTAGGTGAAATTGATGATTACACATTAACCACCAAGTTAGCATTATCGCCACTACACATACACAGAGCAGAAATAACATTAAAATCATCTACCTAATACTGTGTAGGTCCCCTTTATGCTGCCAAGCCAGCTCTGACCTTTTGAGGCCTGAACTTTACAAGATCTCTGAAGGTGTGCTGTGGTATCTGGGACCAGAACGTTAGCAGCAGAGCCTTTAAAGTCCTGTAAGTTGTGAGGTGGGGCCTCCATGGATCGGACTTGTTTGTTCAGTACATCACACCTATTACATTACATTACATTACAGTCATTTGGTAGACACCCTTATCCAGAGTTACTTACAACTGAGCATTTAAGGTTAAGGGCCTTGCTCAAGGGCCCAACAGTGGCAGCTTGGCGGTGCTTGGATTTGAACTCCCGACCTTCCGATTAGTAGTCCAACATCTCAACCCCCTGAGCTACCCCCTGCCCCATGCTTGACTGGATCAAGATCTGGGGAATTTGGAGGCTGAGTCAACACCTTGAACTCTTTGTCATGTTTCTCAAACCCTTCCTGAACAATTTTTGCAGTGTGGCAGGGCACAGAATTCTGTTGAATGAGACCACTGACATTAGGGAATACTGAAGCCATGAAGGGGTGTACTTGATGTACACCAATACTTAGGATAGGTAGTCCTTCTTTCTATATTGCTTCCTGATACCATCTCTTCCCCAGTTAAATGATGAACACGCGCCCTTCCGCATGATGTAAAAGAAAACATGATTCATCAGACAAGGCCACATTTTTCCATTGCTCCATTGCTTCTGGTGTTCATTGTAGGCCCTTTCACCAATAGACAGGGGTCAGCATGGGCACTCAGACCGGTCTGTGGCTATGTAGCCCTATGTGTAGAAAGCCGTGATCCACTGTGTGTTCTGACACCTTTCTGTGATATCTACCTTTTCTGCAGTTTGTGCTACAGTAGCTTTTCTGTGGGCTCGGCTCTGATGGGCCAGACTTTGCTCCTCGTGTCCCTGTTGCTGGTTCACCAGTTGTCCTTCCTTGGACCACTTTTGGTAGGTACTAACCACTGCACACTGGGAACCCCCCACAAGACCTACTGTTTTGGAGATGCTCTTACCCCGTTATCTAGCCATCACAATTTGGCCTTCGTCAGAGTGTCTCCGGTCCTTAAACTTGCTCATTTTTCCTGTTTCCAACACACCAGCTTGATTTTTCCAACCCACACCTTAACAACCGCCACTGTAACGAGATATTCAATCTTATTCACTTCACCTGTTAGTGGTTGAGCGGTGTAAAGGTTTATTTTGCTTGCGTCTCAGTGAGCAAAATGTGCTCTGGATGTCCCTTTTACTATTTAAACAAACCAAAACCTGCAAAACTGGCTTAATTTGTAAATCTATAAGTATTAGATTTTTGTGTGTGTGTGTGTGTGTGTGTGTGTGTCCAGGATAGGTCTTTGTTTGGTCAGGGCCATTGTTCCTGTGCCGAGCAGAGGCCTGAGGTGAATAGCCTGCTGAGGAGGGCACACTGCAGCTCCCACAGTGAAGACATTCCCACAGATAGAGACATACTTATACACACACACACACACACACACATACACACACACACACACACACACACACACACACACACGCAGACAGAGAT
>JAQMCW010000037.1:17013542-17023753 GCA_030068335.1 Chrysichthys cranchii | reverse complement strand
GTGTGCACCCGGAGTACATTTGCATGGCTTGGGATTTTTTTTTTTTTTAATATGCAGGACAAAGGCATATTGTTATTATGCTTTTAATAACCAAACACTGGGTGACTAAAATACATGTCTCATAAACTGGATAAGTACACATTCCAATAAGGCTACTATTAACCCCAGCCCTGCTTTAAATATCCCCCAGCCCCAATCCCCCAACCCAAGCTAAAATCATCTTTCTTCTGCAACTACTGGAAAATGGTACACATATGACACATACATATGCACACAAACACGCACACGCACACACACACACACACACACACACACACACACACACACACACACACACACACACACAGAGCACCACATCTCAGGTCTAAGACTTCAAAGGCAAATGGAGTGAAACCATGAAATTACAGCTAAGGTGTCAATTACCCTTTGAAACCCAGCACTGCTCAAATCCAGGCAAGACTCGGCCAGCCCTGGAATTAGAGCAAATGAATAAGAAAAAGGAGGAGAAAAGGACTGACAGAACTACAGGGGAGTGGTAAAATTGTGGAGATTTTACAAGCCATGTTGATAATATGGCCACTATATAAAAGAGCCTAATTTTGCCACATATTTACCACACACCCTACCACACACACACACACACACACACACACACACACACACACACACACACACACACACACAAACTATATATACAGCTAATTTAAAATAAATTAATTCAGTATTTAGTAAGCATTTTAATACACACCTAGGGGTAACTTAGGACCACTAATATCCCTGTCAGCATGTTCTGGAGTGGAGAACCCAGAAAAAAACCAACAGGAACACAGGGAGAATGTGTGAGACTCCACACAGAAAGTAACCCAAGCACAGGATTAAGCTGTGAGGATGCAGCAGTACATACTGCAAATAGTTTATTAATAGTTTAGTAATGATTGTAATAGTTTCTTAAAGTTTAAATGAATCCATGGTGACTGAAGAAAGTGCTGTGGAGCGGCAGCACACAGCCTTTTATACAAATAGTGTCTTTATGTATTAAGTTTGTTTGTCTGTATGCATATGTGTACATGTGCAGGTGAGATATTCTTAATTTGCTTGTCCAATACCAAGGTTATGTCAACATTAATACATTTTAAAAAGAAAACAGTCTCTGTCCAGATGAGCATTTTTGCTCCGTTTCAAAAATGATCTACATCCAAACTCATCCATGTCCACTGGCAAGCATGTACCTATGTAAACAGGAAACGGACTGTCTACTCTGCAGGTTGTTACCTAGTTGCAGACCGTTGGAATAATAGCTTGTCTGTATGTGTAGGCATTTGTAGCATGATAAAATGCAGAATTAAACCGCACAACAGCTGCTAGCAAAGACATCAAGGTCAGCAATGCTTGTAATTTGTTATCCGTGCTGCGTTCACCATGGGTAGTTGAAGGTGATGGCGTTTGTTTACTTCTGGAAAAGAAGATGAATCAGGGAAGAATACGCTGTGACTGATAAGAGCCAATCAGGAAGCAAACATGGGTATCTGCATCATCGTTTCCAAAAGCATCCGTTTCTGGCCGTCCACACTAAAACGTTTTGAAATTAAAACGGGGCCAGCAGAATTTTCAAATCGCTCCATTTTTTACTGGCTTGAAACTGCAAACTGGTATGGTATGGCCAGGCATAAACATAAAAAAAAAAACCAAAAGTTCTGTGTTGTTCAAACTACAAGATATAAGTGTGGACATAACCTAAAACACTCACATATAATAATTAACCAAATTATTGAATGCATATATAATTCATATATTTGTCATCATTTTCTGTATGGTCTCTGGATTTGCCTTTTGTTGTAATCCCTCACATTCATTATGAAATTCATCCTACTGGAACTAAACGGTTTACCTGTGGTAAATGTCATATTGCTGCAGAAGGGTGAATATATAAAAATGATTTGCTTTCGAATTTCTCTTCCTGATCCAGGCTTTTCTTCCAGAAAATGTGTCATAGTTGGATATAAACTTCACAGATGAAAGACTTTTGACAGTGACAAAAGAGTGACATTTTTGAGCTCTAAGGGAACTGATGCAAGAGAAGCACGAGACTTTAAAAATAACCCTGGGTCCAAATCAAAGCAGCTGAAGAGTCACTCTGACAAAAGCGGTCTCTGCTGCTGACAGACACACACCTTAAAATTCGAGCCTGCCACTTCCTAGCAGTCTGCAGTGCGCGAGTGAGTGTGTTTGTATGTTGGGGGCGGGGGGGTGTGTGTGCTGGGGGTGTCAAATTTAGTACCACAAAGTATTATTCTAAAAATCAAAATATGGAAATGAAAGCTGCAGTTTCAGAAACACAGTATGGAGAGGAAAACAAACCCACACAGTTACTAATGATCACAAAGTAGTAGTGTCGCACTGGAGAAACACTACATATGTATGGACACATGAGTATTAGAAGTATCATTGTAACAAAATAGACTCAGAGCAGAAGATCAGCTTCCAAATGCCTGGGCTAGACTGTTCGACAGACCGATAAATCACTCTTGTGGAGAGGCACGGGATGTCAGAGGTGGATATAGGGCTTCCTGTGACTGCTGACAGGCGCAAACGAGGCCTGAGAAAAACAAGATCCTCAGGTGTGTGACTCACTCTATCACAACACGGAGACAAGGATGGAGGCCAACCTTACTGACAAACAACAAACCACGTCATTTAAAGACTCAATAAAATAAATATAGCTACCAGAGTTCAGTTACAACACTATAATGTTTTGTTAGTGTAACAAGACAAAACTGCTAATTAAAGAAAGCACATGGACTGTGAAAATTTCACAACGAATTGTGATTATTAGAAACCTAAATCTCATACCGTAATACTGCCAAATATTTCAACAATTGAAGTGGTCAGTCAAACACATTTTTTTTAAGTTAATAACATTAAGAAATTATTCAATCATTGGTTAATTATTTATTATAGTTCATTAATATCCTACGCAGATATTTTGAGGGCTCAACACTGAACCCTGTGGTACCTCATCCTATAGTAGGGTGTTTCAGTGTAGGAATCCTCAACAAATCTAATAAATGAGTCTTTTTCTGTTCTACTTGCAAAAAAAAAATATCTGTTGACATTCTTCTGAAAACAGACACAGGGAAAAGGTCTGTATAGTTTTTCCAGAGTTAGTTGAGTGTAGTTGTTTTTGCTCTAGTTTGAGTGCACAGTGCAAAATGTGTTAGTACAGGGGGTGCAAAATTATGGAAATTTTTACTCTATTCACACAGGGACCACATGTTATCTATCTGCATAGAGTGGAATTTTCTTCAGTTTGAGTAAATTACTCTGGCAAATTTACTAGAATAATAATAATTATTATTATAGTAATTATATGGCTGAGACAATCATTGCACATCAAGATTAATGTGCGCTGTCTAATGAGAAGTGCTGAGATTTAGTGAAACATACTTATAGGAAAACTCCCTTAGTCAGTTCTAACCGCATGCTCTGTTTTGCGTCGTCTAATTTAGCTTTTGCTTCATTACCCTTACTTAACTACATCACCGTACACAAAAGTCTTTGTTGATGACTCCTTTGAAGGAATTTGTCAAAGACTTTCGTGATGCTGCGAGTAAGCACTAAACTGCTTGGCTTCGTATCCATCGTGGGATCTCATGTTTAGGAAAGACAGCTTGTGGTCTCTGTTTAAAAACCCACCGCATGGAATTGTGATCAGGAGAATAAGTTCGCCTCATTATGAAGCCTGTAAATCAACCACCAGGTCTTCAGGTGATAAGAAACTCCGAATAAAATCTCTTGATGGAAGTTCTTCCATTCTTTTGAATGGAACGTAGCAGCAGAGAAACACTTATAAGGCATACGTATGCTCTAGATCAGCTAACACCTTTATCATTCAGTAAGATCTCCAGGGAAGCCACTTAACAAGACAAATATCGTGCAGGGAAGAACCCTCTATTAGCTAAACCACAGAGAAAAACATCCTGAAAGGTCACACACTGCCAGCATTGTTCTTTAGCCCATCAAAATGATATTAAACGCTTTAATATTCCCGTACATCTTTTATCATGATAGCTTATGTGAGGCATTTCATGCAGCCTCAGGGGGAACAGGTGAAAAGTTTTCGACCTGCCCAAACACCCACAATAAATAACATTCCTCAAAGGAAAGAACAAAAATGATTTTAATTAGTTATTAATAGGGTATTTCGTGAATCATGAGTCATTTGCATAACACTTGATGGGCGGGGGGGGATAACAAAGTAATAACGTTCCACGTGCCACCCATGCGTTACGGTCAGGCACGCAATGTGCCACATTTTTGGCACAGCTGCCAGTCTGCATATCAGTGTATGAGATAGTTGCTTGGCTAATTACATGGCAAACAAAGGCAGATGGATGCGGCCTTCTTTCTCGAAAGGTGACAGTTATTGACAATCGACTCGTCTAGTCATAATAATGCCTCAGGGGGAGGAACCAAATCCTTCCAACGTAAACACTGGCGGAGTGAGGCTTCAAATGCAGAAGCTTTGACCTTGACAACTGTAACTATGTTCAACAAATTAGCCTGGGAGAAAAAAAACACAAAATGCTCAGGTGTTTTCAAGACAACGCATTGCCTGGGACTGACAGTCTGAACCTGTGCTGCTCCCTGTTTGTCTTTATTGCCATGATATAAAATGAGGGAGACTGCCGGGACTCTCACCTGTCAGTCATATTGGTAAGAAAGACATCATTTTTCATTCATAGTCTGCTCAAGGCAGAGGAGTAGGCTTTATATTCATATGAGCACCACTTCTGGCATTGCTGTCTAAATTCACCTGAACGTGGCTGAGCTGGGATAGAATCCCTGTCCAATGTTCATGCCTGAGGATGCGAAGGATATAGTGCTTTTAAGTGCTCGTGTGCATGTGTGTATGTATGTGTGTGTGTGTGCTGTTTCAGGTGCCTGCATGTATGCTAGAAAGTGTGAGTGGCAGTATTGGGTGAAAGCGGGCTGTAAGCGAGCAGCACGGGGTTCCCCAGAGCTTATTCATTCCCACAGCAATTACAAACACTCACTCACATGCTCAGTGACCCTGTCTGAAAGGAGCAAAACGTTCAACTTCAAAGACACACATGTACATATCCCAACACATCCACATACTACTTCCACATGAAACGCGGCTCGCAGGTGTTCTGTTTCAAGAGCGACGCAGCATACATAAGCTAGAGGTGTTTGATGTTCCAAAAGCATGATATCACATTTTCATTCTCGGTTCGAGCTTCAGATTCCATCATGCCCAAGATGTTTGTTTGTCCTGTGTGCACCTCTCTGGTCGGAGACGAGACAACCATGGTTTAACCGTGCCAGGTGAATTTCTTTCTGCTGCGGAATGACTAAGGAAGCGGGATTACTGAGGAAAGGTAGAAGGTGTGGGAACGTTGGAATCCTCCCACCGTCCTCCGAGGGCCACCACCGGAGCAGATTCCTGCTTGACAAAAAAGAGAGAGAGAGAGAGAGAGAGAGAGAGAGAGAGAGAGAGCACAAGGATTACTGCCTCCTGGGAAAAAAAGGCATCGTGGCTAATAATAACGTACAGTACAGTCTGTAGCACACCTGCAGTCTGTTCCTTGTGATATTGAAGTAAATATTGCATTTCTTATACGCACTTAAAGACTACACGGCTAGTCGGATTGTTGGTGCTTGAGTGTAGCTATAAGCACCGATGAGCAGGATATTAAATAATCTGAGAAGGAGCTGTGTGAATGCGATTCAGACAGTACCGATTTGACTCAGTGGAGGAAACACAGGAGATTATATGAGTTTAAAAATAATCCCCACGACTGGAAGTAGTCCAGAACCATTCACGAGACACAGCGGGGTGGGGACAGGTGAAGAACAGCACCTAGAGAAAGAGGAGGGGTAAGGGGCTTCACACTCAGCCCAGCCACACAAAACAATATCTCTTTAGGCACATAAACTCCCACTTGTGATAACTGTAACAATGCCAGACCACACACAGATATGCACATACTCATACACACGCTCTTGTACTTACATACACCTGGATAGGATGTGTGTGTGGTCTTGAGGGTCTGACTCGCTGCAGGGCCAATCCAGTAGTTTTGCCTTGAATATTCTTCTTCTCCTTCTTCAACTTTTTTTTTTTTTTTTTTTTTCCTGCATCCCATACTGCCGTGGGGTACAGGTGCAGACGGAAATCCTCCCGGTCTCAGCGTAGAAGCCATAGGAACATATTATGTCACCTACTTTGTTTTTTGGTTTGTTTTTTTTTACCATTAAAAAGAAGCTGACTGACACATGAAAGGCATTGCCTTTTACGAACATTCTGTCGTCTGTAGCACACAGGTCTCGCAGATACTCTCGAGGCAGTACTGCTCTCTCAGTCGATTGCTATCTCAGGCTTCACCTCACCTTGAAGCCAACAGGGTGCAGCACCGAGACCGAGCGTGCCATGTGAATTTCACATTGTTTGTTATCCCACCATTATCCCACTTCATTGTGGTGTGGGATTGTCTTGTAGCCTGTCATTACTAATCCCATGTGAGGCCCATTATGTAAAAAGAAAAAAGATTAAAATGTATTTGCAAATAATGAAGGGTTTCATAAGTGCATGATGTGTTGAATTCATTGAGTTAAACCATGGCTAAACCTCAACTAACCTTTCAAGAAGCTAAAAGGTTGTGGGGTTTTTTTTTTTCCAGGGATAAATTATTACATTTACAAACCCACAACCTTATTAGGAGCTTTTAGACATTTCTAATAGATTCTGGTGGATACCCTGAACCAAGGTGAATGCTTTATCATATCCTTTATATGAATGAAATAGTTAATATAGGGACATTTATGTCATTAATACTGACCAGGGTAAATCTCAGTGGATTTAGGCTGAGAGACAATTAAAACCCTATACGGAAAGTCATTTACCTTTAGGTCTCATTGCTTATTTATATACAGAGGGCTTCAGATATCTGAGCCCACATGGAAATTTAGGATTTAAAGAAAATAGTAATAACATTGCAAATAAACATAAGGTTTGGGGAATTTTGAAACATTTAGAAACAAAGAAAGTAACGGTTCAGTATCTTGAAAGATTTTTTATTCAAGGTTCGGTGTTACCTTTAGCTCCCTATTTAAATGAAAGCAAACGCTGAGCAGCTGCTTTGTGCGAAAGGTGAAATTTCCCTCACGTTCCTCACGACAGATGTTCAGGCGACAGTTGATTGGATTCGATCTAAAACAGATCATGAGGTTTTGCACAAACTTGTGGAGTCTGTGCCAGCTCGAGTGCACGCCGTCACTAAAGCAAGAAGAAACTCGTAAATATTTCAAAGATTTGGCTTTTCGCTAAAGTTTTAATACAATTTGTCATGAAAATTCTTGCATTAAATTAGAAAAGAATGCAAAGTAGAAGCATTTTCATTTGCGATCTCAGACTCTGGATCTCTAGCCTTCCCCCCCGCCTACTATTATCACTGTGACTACTGAAAATGTGGAACTAACTACTGAATTATGTATGTTAGGAAAACTTGAATAAGAAAACACATTTTAAAGGGTTAAAGCTATTTCTAACTTGATTCCCAGCTACAGAAACAACATTTCAGGTTCTTTTCTTTACACAAAGCTAAATGTCAGCAAAAGTAGCACTGGAAGAGCGCTTACAACCCCTTAGTCCTGACGGCCAGGCAGGTTAACATTCTGAAGGAGTGGATTAAAGGTTAATTCAGGGGACACTAGTAGACTGGTTGGTAACCCAAATCCCCGAGTGTCTGTTGAAGGTGCTGACTCTGAGGTGGGTTTTGTTTGTTTAGAGTAAAGGCTTTTTAGCCTGTGGCAGAAACCTGGGATGCTTTTAGACTCGCTGTTTCCAAACACCTCACTGAGAATGGGAATCACACAATGCTACTCTCTCATCAGCCGGATCTCTAATGACATCCCCAAGGCCCAAAAAGCAGTCCCATGGGGCTATCAGTAGATCACTAGAGCACCCCCACTGCCACGCCACCTCTCCAGGGATCCATGTGGATCAGTAGTTCAGAGCCAGAACCAACAGTGTAAGAAACTAGTACTTTTCTTCTAATCTGTTGGATTACGCAAAGGCTAACAGCATGCAGTGGCAGATAAGCTGAGATGATAAACAGAATTCGGTCATGATCTTCAAATGTGACCAATATGTGACCCTCTGTTGAGGGGCGTTTAAACAAGGAACATCCTACATACAGGAGAAAATCCGAGCGCATTAGCGAAAAAGTTTGTTTTGCTTACAATTCTATTATTGAAAACAATTTTTTGAGAAGTAGATGCTTTGAAATGAATTCACATGAATTTCAGAGTTTCTTAGTACACTATTTGGTATATGCGCCTTTTTTGGCTTTTTGTTGTTGATGTTATGGATTCTATGAGTTTGTGCAAAACCTTATAATCCATTGTCAAGTCAATTCTATTAAATTTTTTTTTTTTATAGGGTTTCACAGCTGTCACAGAGCAGCTTCACAGAAATCTATAAATTCTGCATGTAAATTTTGATTTATAAGGCCATAAATCAGATTTACGCCCCTTTCAGGTCAAATCCATCAATGCGTCATCTGAACACACGCTTCAACAGAAGAGATTGCTCAGGAGGAAAAGCTGATCTTTGTACAAAGCAGTCAACATAGTCAAAATCACACTTGCACATTTACTTACATTTAAATAGGGAGCTAAAACAGTGTGGAAACTTTGAACATTCAATATATAATTCCAAGACGTCAAACATTTACTTTCTTTGTATGAAATAATCCAAAATCATGAATCCTTCGGATTATTTCCCAAAGTTTAATGCGGTCCCAGACCTTTGGAACCCACTACATATGTATACAAAAAAGCTAAGAGGAATCGACTGAAAATCACTGAGGCCATGGTGTAATAAGCATCACGATGCTGCATCTGTCAGGCACATGTATTTATAAAATCCATCTAGTTATCCCAGGATTCCTATGTTACCAGAGCCTTAACTATTAACTACACTCAGAGGTAGCAATGCACTGGTATATCTAGCTCTTGAATATGCTGAAGACTAATGGTGCCATTCTAATGAATGAAATTTGTTTCCTGGCGGAAAGAGAGTCCAAAAACCTTTCTACTAATTTCCTTAAACACGTCATCACCTGAGTAGAGCAGTGAGAAGTGCAGGGAGGTGTGGGAGTAATGGTGTTGAGTGACAACTACCTAAACGACAAAAAAATTGACACATTAATAAATTAAAACACACACACACACACACACACAGAGGGAATATAGGCCTAAAGGTCAACTGCAATGGTATGTGAGTGAGTATGGCACAAATGGCTTAAAATTAATTTTTAAAAAATATATTGTGCTAAAATATTATTGGTTTTGGATGAAAAAAGAAATGCTAAAACACTAAACCAATGCACTTTTAGTAGCTAGGAATCTATTACAAGAAGCAAGAGTTCTTGAAAATACAATTCAAAGCTCACGGCTTGTGAAATAAATGATGACAAAAGAATCCTGAAAGGCAGGAATGAGAGCCCATCGTCAGTGTGTTGACTGAGTGAATGCGTCCTCTTCCTCTTGGTTAGGAGATACTTCCTTCTGCCAATCATTCCCAAACAATCCTGAGTGGGCCACGCTGACCTCTGACCCCAGCCAGAGACATCAGTTCATTCTGAGCTAAAGTTCTATAAAAGAGGAAACATGTTTCACTTTTCCACTGCGACCTCTTACTTAGGAATCGTCTCTATTTGGAAACGTTTCTAACAAGGAAGCTGTCTGTTGAGTTTCTATCTTCTGTCATCTACTGACATAATGAGGATCTTGTATTGATATTGAGACATGATTATTAATGCCGCTAGTGAATGCTAGGCTACACCTAAGTCCAACATTAACCTCAGTAAGCACAAGGAAACATTTTGACTCTTTAAATAATTTAAGCTGTTTTATGTGACCTTCATAAGGTCAAAACCTGTAGATATGTCTATCCTTTATCTGTACTCTCTCTCTCTCTCACATACACACACACATACACACCCACACACATTTATAGGACTAAGGAATAAGGTACTGGATATAAAGGTACTCTGCTTCCACCTTGTGGCCAACACCGTGAGACTTCAAGCGTCATTATCGTACTTCATCTTCGTCTTCTGCCACTTAATCCTGTTCAGGGTCGCGGGGGGAAGCTGGCGCCAATCCCAGCTGACATCGGGTGAGAG
>JAQMCW010000037.1:16973252-16990338 GCA_030068335.1 Chrysichthys cranchii | reverse complement strand
AAAAAAAATTTGGAATTAAAAAGTTCTATAATTAGAATGCATGGCGGGGTCCGTTTGGACCCCAGTCATGCATTATAATTAAACACTTTCTACACTCTTAAACATACATAAATTTAACAACATATAAAATCCTACATGCGTACTCACTGCTGGTGAAGTCACTTCCTGTTTACTAGCTGAAGCGGAAGTGGCGTACACCGCCACTGTGTACTCATCCGCTGATGAAATACAGTGCATACTGTTTAATTTCGATTTAAATGTCCTTTTAATGTTTGAATTAACATTTTTTACAATTATATTTTAGATTTTATATTCCAGAATCCCGCGAAAGCCAAAAAATTCCGCGAATCAAAATGTGAAAATCCGCGAAGCACTGAACCCACAATAGGTGAATCACGATATTGCAGGGGTTCACTGTATATTGATTTCTTCCCCATGTCAATTATGTATACATTTATGGTCAAATGATAATTTAAAATAATAATTATTACGTTTTTGGTGATTAATTGCAGTATGTTCATATGTATAATAGTTGATACATCTAACTGATAGTGTGTTTGGAATAAATGCTGACAAATTAACACATTTGGGATGAGTTTTTTTATGTGTTATTGGTCTACTAATCTGATTTTTCTGGTCTTTTGACATTAGAACAATTACCTAAAATGACAACAATTTGACAACCATTAAATTCATGACAGTAGTAATGTCCAAATGCTCAAACACAAAGCTCAAGCAATATAAGAAATGTAGGAAATTATGCTGCCCTACAAAGGCAAAACACATTAACTTGCCAGTACTGAGAAAAAGGACTTTAAAGTTTCTGTTTTGTCCAGACAAAAATATTATCGGTAGGACTAGTAACAAGTTGTGAAATTTTGGGAGTCTTACCTATAATATTTAAACTTTAAAGTCATTTTTCGCAGTTTCACACTCTGGCAAGTTAAGGTCTTTTGCCTTTGTAGGGCAGTACAGTATGTTTATGGTCAGTGCAAAATCTTCCTGACTGCTTATCTAATGAGACGTTGAAATTTAATGTGTGTCTTGTCCTGCAGATGGAGCACTTGCCTCAAACAGCTTTTTCACTCTGCTTACTTCTTCAGTCCCTCGCTATGTCTCCTGGATGGTACAGTGTTTTCCTCTCCCTGTACAGTGTCTGCTCTATCTATATGTTTGTACTGACAGGGTATTTTAATAATTAATGGATAGCGGATTGTTGTAACAATTTTAACCTTCCATCCATTTTTACATAATAAAAATACACAAAATGGTGATGTATAAATGCACCTGCACAATAATACAATACAGCAACCTTTTGTTTTTGAAGTGTACTAGATTCATAATAAATTTCTTTACAATAATGAATTTGTTAGTTGAACTGAATGAATGTCTCTTTTCTGTCAAAAAGGTGGATGACTCTGATGTGAAATTGTCTGAGCAAGCTCTGCATTTGCTGAAGGTGAAATATATTTCGGTGCTTATTTAAATACGGTGTTATAGATTACAGTGTGCTAAATCTATGTTCTCTGATTTTTATTTTCTCCCACTGTATGTGCATGAGAACAGGAGGAGAATGGGACATCTTTAGGGGTTCCTCTAACAGCAAAACACTCAGCACAGGTGTTCTCGAACAGCTTTCTTTCTACACCTGAAGAAGGTATGATTCCATGTAGAAGGTGTATGATTCACTGATACTGGGTAGAGTGCTTAGCGTAGTGAATTTCTTACATAATTATGTGGGTTTGTTTTTGTGTTCTAGGGAAGCTGGTGTTTTTCTCAGAGGGTTTATTGATTGTTCATCCACATTATGGCATCATCACTCTGTCCAGGAATCATATCAGAAACATCAAAGTTTATGGTGGGGTCAGTATCTACAATAAACATGAACCAAAACATTGCCTAGTAGTTTATTAATTTGTTAAGACTGTATATATTAGATATTTTTGTTCAGAAGAAACACTGCCTCATGCAGCCTTGATACACAGCACATCAGATTCCTCTCGTAAAGCTTCTGATATAGCCTCACTAACAACTTCTAGCACTCTACCTCCATCTTGGTTGTTTTCATGCAACCCCAGACCTGCGGCTGATTTGGTTGGGAAATTAAAAAAAAGTGCTTGGGGTCAGTACATAGGTTTCTGAAGAACTGCATTCTGAACTCTTCCAATAATTTTTCCACAAAATTTGATTTCATTGTTTTATCTAAACACCTTGTTCTCGCACACTTGCTCATCGTCTGCCGCTTAATCCTGTTCAGGGGCACGGGGAGAAGCTGGAGCCAGTCCCAGCTGACTTCAGGCAAGAGGTGCACCCAGGTACACCCTGGGCAGGTCGCCAACCCAGCGCAGGGCCAACACAGACAGACAGACAGCCATTCACACTCACATTCACACCTATGGGCAATTTAGAGTAGCCAATTACTGCGAGAGGAAACTGGAGTACTCAGAGGAAACCCACGTGGGCATGGGGAGAAGATGCAAACTCCACACAGAAAGGCGCCCAGGTCGACCCCAGGGATCAAACTCAGGACCTTCTTGCTGTGCGGCAACAGCGCTAACGAATACACTACCGTGCCGCCCTAAACACCTTGTTTAACACAGCAAAAATTGTGTTTCAAAAATAACATGGCAAACACCAGTATAACACTACTTTCCCTGGATATTGTCAGATGAACAGCATGCTCCAGCTGAAGTAAAGTATGTAACTGAAAACGCTGTGTAAATGTTGATGTTTTGCAGGAGTCGTTCTCTGCTGTTACCATGCTGTTCATTGAGTATGAGACCTCTCTGCTTCCACACCTTCCTTTTCCTCTACACAGTGCTGATTGTTGTCTGGCCATCTCTCTAATGGCCAGAACCAAGGGTTATAAAGACTTTTACTCACAGGTATCACCATCCCTCTGTGCCGCAACTTTAGCTTAACCACAGAAGTGCATGCATTTTGTTTATAGATCAGCTGTGGTTGTTTCTCAGGTCTTGCAGGTTTGGAATAAGCCTGATTCTAAGCTCCATGTGCAGCATGTTGCCCAAGAACAACTGGGTCTGGATCAGATGAGCATGTGAGTCAGTCAACATAGTATAGTAATAGTTGTGTTTTACAGCACTATGCAACTTTCCTCTTAAATTTGATAAATCCTAAGTTTAGCACATCGTTCTGTACATGTGTTATCCTCCTGACCCTGACAGGTACTCCAGATTGTTGAAGCTCCATGAGGCACATGGGTCGCCTGCAGTAAATCCAGGCACAACCCTGAAGACCGCTTATCCAGACCTGCCAGATATGGACAGGTAGCAGTGCATGCATTCAGTGATTAGTTACAGCTTATAGCATTTCCATGATGGGGTTGTTTGATTTCAGGGGTGTATTATATAATCTTCAGGTTTCTGAAGCACTTTGCTATCAGTAGTAGCATCTCCGAGGAGTCTGTGTACAGTGAACACCTAGGAGCGCTATTCCCGAACAAACACAACAGATCAGGTGCTCCTGAGTCAAAGCAAAAGGTCAGATGATTAAATTCAGCACTTATTAAAATTAATTTTAAGGAATTACAAGTCAGTTTAAAAAAAAAAAGATTGCTAAAAATATTTTATTTTCATGTGTTTAAACAGTGATTATAGGGTTAGTTCAGTTGAAGATACTATCTGTAAAAGTAGTAGAAACTGTCATAAAAGCATATTGTGGCACAGTTTACCACTTCGTTTTATAATTGTAGTTGCTAGCACTGTTTTTAAAGATAACTGTGTATGTGTGTGCCTCTAGGTGGTTCTTTCGATCATTACCGGCTTACCAGGCAGCTTTAAGGAAAGTTTGTGTGATTTTTTGTTGGATGTGAATCAGGAATGTGGCAGGTAAGCTTTAATGCATATATTATTATATTATGCAGCAATCCATTCCGTGATTATGTCCACATTTTTTATATTGAGTATTACTTGGTTAATAGGTGGGAGGTGTACTGTCCTGACCTGGACTCAAAAGATCTATGTGTGCCACATCTCCAGCGGTTCCTGAGTAGCCTTGTGACCAAAACAAATGAGACATATTTAAATGCCCCAAGAGTGCTACTGCTGACACCAGGGTAAGACATTGACAAACAGATAGATACACACTCAAAATAAAACATAGAACTGTTTGGGTGCTTTCATACCTATTAGTCTGTTTACGTAGCACAAATCAGTGTATACATTTGGTTTGTTGTCTATTTTTCTGTTTTTTCTTTCTTTCTTTTTTTTTTATGTATCATACTTTTTTGGTTTGCAAGCACACGTGAAAATAATGGAAATTCAGGCTGTGCTAAATCATGTATATGCAGTTAAACATGATTACAGCAACCCTATGACTAAAGGTCCGTTTTTATATCTTAGAATGCCTTGCATAAGGCATAGAAATCAGTAACTGCATTGGTTTAAATTTTTGAACATGAAAGTGCATGATGCGAATAAGAAAGACACAGGTTAAGAATGTGTGTGAGACACTGAGTGAGACATAAGTACATGTGGAATTGAAATCGATTTAAGAAATACGAAATATGTTTGCTGAAATGTAGTCAGCTTGTTTCAGTGGGGCAAAGATCTATCCTACAACTCTGCATGCACTTTATTCCTGGCAGCTAAATCCGCTTCTTTTTTAGCAACACACCCCCAAAGCAGCCATCGCCTTGCTAAAGAAGCACTTTGCTTCACTGCAGCGTTAATGTACTGTAGGAGGGAAACACAACAGGGTTTGAGTCTAACAAAAATGCTGCATGTATGAAAAGCACCCTGTGGCCTCGCTTTGTTAAGATGATGTGTATGTTTGTTAGTGTTTTTGTGTGTATATAAATGTGTGTGTTACAGGTACACAGACGTGTTGGATATGGTTCAAGCTGTCATATGTCATCCAGACCCACGGGTTCAGAGCAGTGTGTGTGTGGGTGCTGTCACAGCCTGTGTCAACCCTCTAACATCTTTCATGGAGCACAGGTCTTTACGTTTGTCCCCCAAAGGTTCCTTGTCATTACATTTATCTGCAGAACTACAGCCGTCACACTCGCATACACACCACACAACGATAGAAGAAAATCTGCAAATACCCGCCCCTCCCTTTCCCCCCGACTAAATCTGGGTTGTACCTCAATACAGAAACAATGTTATTAAAGCATAATTTACCACTGTCAACTCCTTAAATAATTCATACAGTATTGCCGTGTATTTTAGCTCAACCTGGCCTGCTTTATTTCCCCAGGTTTCTCTTTCCCAAACTCCTGGAGCAGTGCAGTCAGGGTAAGACCTATGGGAGTATTTTTATAGCTATGTGTGTGCACTGGTGTGGGCATGCATGGCTGTGTGTATGTTCTTGTTTATTTGGTGTAATAATGTCTGTTTGTTTCGTGCGTCTCATACAGGTGTAGTGAATAACGTGGTGTTTACGGGTTTGACTTCTGAGCAGAAGCACCCTCAACTGAAATACATGCAGCAGCTCATCCGTTCAGTGAATCCCAACGCAGCATTCATCTTAGCCGAGAGAGGAGCTGTGACCAGGTTAGCAAGCACAAGCATTAAGTTGGGAGTTGTATCTTGGATGTTACAATAGTGTTAGTAAGATGTGCGCTAGAAAGCCATGCTTTGGGGCATTTATAATATTTGTATTCCAGAACAGAGGATATGCAGCTGATTCTGAGTGACCAGAGTTTTTATCAGTCTCAGATGATCCGAGCCAGATACCTGCTCTACCCTGGCTGGTGAACCACATACTTCCTTTTTCTTCTTTTTTAGTGTGTGTGTGTGTTTGTTTTGAATGTGAATACATGTATTTTGTTGTGCTGTAGGTGGGAGGGCAGGTTTGTGTCTGGCTGTGGATCTGTATTGATGTCCCAACACTGCATACAGTTCAGCCGTCCTCTAGAAAGATCCTTATTTCTGCATTGCTGCAAAGGTAAGTCCGTGCGTGTCTGCGTGTGTCAGCGTGTGTGCTCCCATTTGTGAAAGAAAAAAAGCAAATCTTTCATCCAAGTTGGTAACAGACAATGAAAATGATGTAATCTGAAGGTGCTAGCAGTGTGTTAGCTGCACGGAGATACCAGTATACCAAGCCTAGAGATAAAAGCTGACACTTCTCTGTGGTGTAACTCAGTCTCTCACTCTCTCTCTGTCTCTCTCTCTCCCTCCCCCTCTCTCCCCCCCACCCCACACACACACACATATCTGTATCTCAGGATTAAAGTCATCCCTCAGAGGCAGCCCTTTCACAGGAAACATCTACCACATCAGTGGGAAAGTGCTCTTCTCTGGTAGGGTGTTCGTGCACTCCAGTATCTTTACTGATTTAAATATCTTGTTCAATTTATAAATACTATACTTAATGCAAAGTGATGCACATTTTCTTCACAATTTCTTCAACCTCAGGATGTCTCTTGCTGTGGCTTTCTCTGGTTTGAGTGTGTATGTGAGTGTTTGTAATAAATGTGTGGTAGACAGGGGCCCTCTGGGCTACTTCTGGACGGTAGGACTTTTGCCTCAAATCCTCAAAGTAGTGTGGCCTGCTCCGCTCATCTCTGTTTTTTCTTCCTTTACTCAGTTGTTTATTTGCAAGGGTCTATCCATTCTTGTACCCGTTTCTGTGGTGTAGTTGCATGGAGAGAGTGAGTAGAATGCAGAGGCTTGAATGGCTCTGTTGAATGATTGGTACAAGTTGATTTAATAGTTTGTTTTCACACCATAAAAAGCACCCTGGGTAGTATAGTGCATTTTTACTCATTTGGCAAGATAGCATAAGGTCCTGCCATCTGCGGTGCTCTGTTTTCACCATAAATCATCTGTGTTTTGTATTAAACACTTCTTTATCTTTGGTGGTCTTTGGTATTGCTTTTAATTTAGTGCATTTTTTTCCCCAAGCACATGTAATAATTTTATTTGCCTTTTAATGCATTGTGTTCAGTTATTTGAACCTCTTTTAAATTTCTGCCTGTGTGTACAGCACTGAAATATTAGTTCATTTTGTGGTGAGCAGTGTATTAAGAATGACACAAGTGATTATAAGCATGCTCTGCTGGACATTTGATGTCATTTTTTGCGCATCATGTCACTGCATTAGGCATACAAATACGTAGACTAAAATTCTTCAACCACGACAGATTTCCATCATGCTGACCTTTTCTAGGACAGTTTTAGATTAATCCAAAATGTTTCATTAGTGTAAACAAGGCTAGTGGATAAGTCACTACAGGTCCAACCAGATGTTTTTTTTTTAAATAGCACAACAGCTTTCTCATAAACCTCACTGTTTTGCTTTCGTAGGCATGATCTTGGCACTGAGTGCAGCACAAAGAGGATGTCGACGAACAAGAGCTTTTACACATGAACAAGTTTTGCGTGATATTCTACCAGCAAACTTATTGCTACACAGGCAATAGATGAGCAGTAGTTGTGTCTGTTTGGACAGTGTGCTTTTGGCTAATTCTGTTTCAATCACACATTGACCCTGAAGTTAATCCCTGCAAATTGTGTGATTTCATCTGTGTGTGTGTGTGTGTGTATGTGTGTGTGTGTGTGTAAATGTGTGCCCACACGAATTCTTGCACACAGATAGTGATAGGTTATGGGAGGTGAGATGTGACTCCATCAGTGGGAGTGTGACTGTGGCCCTTGATCAGGCCTCAACCCGTAGCCCCCAAATCACACAAACTTGTTACCTGCTGATCCATGGGGTAGGACTCACCCAGAATGGCCTAAAGGACTGGCTCCGACAGTGTGCTAAACAGGTACTCTTCTGGTCACTTTTGGCTTCGTAATCTAATCCCCTACATTTATTTGAGTGGCAAATGCCAGTAATAAATGAGTGTAAAATATTCCATTCTTTTATACATACTCCTGATTTAGAAGACTGAAAGGACCTATACAGTTAGCAAAACCATTGTTTCATGCCTTGTCAGTGTCACCTCTGCCAACGTAGCCAATTGAAAGGCAAAAAAAATCTAGAATACAGGGAGTCCTTGGTTTACGACGTCATCAACCTACGGTGTTTCGTGGTTATGTCGGTCGCCATCTCCCATAAATTTATTAAGACAGTCTTGTTCCATCATTGTGATGTACTTTAAATTTCACACGGGAACTAGTTGTTGAGCGGAGCGGACGAATACGTCGTCTCAGAGCACCAGGATTCTCTCTGTGCTGATATTTAAATGAATGCGGCTCTCGGGATCGACCTCTCAAGCAAACCCGACAGAGTTCATACAATCCCTGAGCACAAGCGTACGGACCAATCATAACTGAGTCGTTCGCCATGTCAGCCAATCAGCGCGATTGTTTTTATTTTTTATTTTCATTACCTAGTTGGAGATCTGGGTGCTGTATTAGGCTGTTTTAACATTATACAGTGTTGTACAGTATGTGAGTTCCAACATACAGCGAAAATCGGGTTACGTCGAGCCGTAGGAATGGAACTCCGATGCAAATCGAGGACCCCCTGTATACAAACCAGGAACAAATCTATAAAAACATCAGAGAGTAAAATATTAAGTATACCGTATTCATGATTAGCTGTTCATAATTAACATAATCATACTATTAAGCCCTTCTTACCAAGTGTTGTGTTCTGCTGCTGATACATATTTGTAAGCAAAATAATCATGCTGATCCAAAATTTTAAAATCTACAATAATAAAAATGGTCAGTGTCCAATCACAGATTCAGAATTGTGTGGGTTTGCCAGCTCACACTGAGATTGTTTTACAGAAAGCACCAAAGAAAGCAAAGAAGTCCAGAAGTACTCTTACACCACAGGAGATCAGAAATATCCATGTGAGTAATGTACATAGCTCAATACTGAATACGATGCTATGTATGAATATGTGCTAATGTACGTGAACGTCATCACAGACATGATTGTCATGGCTGTATAGGGCTTTGAATGACTTCACTGAACTGTGTTTTTTCTAGGATTTGGTGCGCAAGTTTTAATGTATTTTGGGTTTCTGAAATTAACACAGGGTTAAAATTTTGCATGCAGGGTCAAAAATATACATACACTCACTTAGATTATTAATTCAGTGGTGCTGAAAGTTCCAAAATGTCTTTCAACTTGTTAAGGCCAAAGCCTGTTAACGTCCGCAACTTAAAAAGGTTTTGTTTGGATTGACTAAAACACAGTACAGTGGGTAAAGTCTAATGAGCTCAGTGCAGTTCTGAATACGAGGATCATAGATTTACACAACTCTGCAATGCCTTTGGGAGCCATTTAGAAACGACAGCAGATTCCAAGTTCATCTAGTCCATCAAACAATTTTATATAAGTCCAAATCATTTGTGTAGCCACCTCACCAAGCCACTATGCTGGAAGAAGATCCAAACTATCACCCTCAGCTGAGAGGAAATTGATTTGGATGGTCAGGAACAACCCAGGAACCATCAAGGCACAGGACTGCCATGAACTGAAAGCTGCTGGAACACTGTCTACAATCAAGCAAGTTTTACATCACTATGGACTGAGAGGCTGCCATCCAGAAGCCCCAGCTCCAAAATCGAGATATTCAGGCTTGACTAAAGATTGCAGCTGACCACATGGACAAAGAAAAAGCCCTCTGGGAAAGATTTATGGTCAGATGAGACAAAGATTGAGTTGTTTGGCTACAGTGAACAGAGGAACACTGTGTCAGCTGTTAAGCATGGTGGCAGTAGCATGATGGTCTGGGGCTGTTTTGCTGCCAGTGGAATTAGTGCATTGAACAAAGTGGAAGGAATAATGAATTCTTCAGGGTAACCTCAAACCATCTGCTAGACAGTTGAATCTTGGACACTGTTGGGTGTTTCAGCAGGACAGTGTCCCCAAACACCCATCAAAGCTGGTTGTGGAATGAATAAAGCAGAAGCTTAAAATAAGCCCTGACATCAACCCTATTGAGTACATGTGGACTTTGCTTAAAAGTCAAGAAAGTTCCAGGAAACACACACAATTAACTGAAGCCTTCCAATTCCGCCAAGAAGAGTGGTCAAGCAGGATTCTGCCAGAAGCTGGTTAATTGCTACCATAAGCATCTGGTCAAGATGAAACGTGCTAAGGGACATTTAACCAGATATAACCATAACCAGTGTGTATTCTGTATGTATATTTTTGACCCTGTATGTATAATTTTGACTCTGTGTTGATTTCAGAAAGCTAAAATAAATTAAAATTTGGGCACTAAATTCTTTGGGTGTTTCTATTAAAAATGTATGTTGTGCACTCATTCTGCCACAGGGAAAAAAACAGTTCAATGAAATCATTGAAAGCCCAATTTGCCATGTCATTGATGTCCATAATGATGTCATATCCATGTATGTGAGCTTCTGACTCCAACTGAATGTAAATTGAGCTGTTTATCTATCTATAGATGAAGAGACACCTGGAACCACTTCCTTCTGGTTTCTTCTATAATGGCCATCAATTTGTCAGTTTCTTTGGAGAGAAGCAGAACTTCCATCCTTGTATCCTTTAGTGAAAGCACAATTCTCCATGGAGCCTTTTGTTGTTGTTGTTTTCACATATGTACTGTTTTGTTGCTCTGTGTGTTGTATTTCCTTATATGTATGCATTCAGTAATGGACCAGTTTGTCGAGGACTATCTGCAGGAGGCCAATAAGGAGATCGAGCGCTTTAACAATGAGGTGGAGCTGTATGCACCCAGGGATCTCTTTGACTAGAGTCCTTCTATCCTGTTCAGCACAGGATGGGGTTTCAATCCAGGATCAGTGATGTCACCAATTAGCAGTTCACTATAATATTCACACCAAGATATCTAAGGCAGGGAGGGATTGGCCACTTCTCACCATAAATCTCCACCATAAATTCAGGGAAAACCACTGCAGTGCCGATGATGAGAGATCTTCACCCAGCTCACTACCATTCCATACTATCTCCTGGGAGACGTTCCTTCTGTAAATAGTCCATTTAATACAAACTGGGAAGAAATAGAGTGCATGTAAAGATGTGGCATGAGTTCATATATGGTTATATGTTAAAATGTACATTGTGCTACGTACATAATTGTAGCAATATATTACTAAGATCATCTTAACCATCCTGTGATGGTTTTTGTGCTCTGATGCCTTTAAATCACACACACATATGACTCTGCATGTAGGTTTAATAATGCTGAAACATAACAGATTAAGGTACTCTTCGATTAAATTCTCTCTTTCTAGTGAACATCATCATAGTGTATATAATGTGAATATACTACTAGAGAGATGGCCATGGTTAGGCCTAGTTCCACTCTAATTCCAGTACAATTTACGCAAAGAGTAAGTGCTAGAATAATAGCTAAGTGCTAATGGAGTTTGTCAGCAGGGGCAAACTCGTAATAATAGGAGAAGCCTCAGAAGCCCACATCCAGGGGAGTGCAGATGGGGAGACAGATGTGATGCTCCATCAGTCTGTAGACTCCAGCTGTGGTGCTGTGGTAATCATCTCTCATCTGTGGCAGAGCTCAAACAACCAGTGGCATCAAACCAAAGTGGCCAAACTAGAAAATTCCCCCGGGGGAAGGTTTGGGGGGTGGTTAGGATCTGTGGCACAGGCGAGATGGTTAGGTCAGGGGCAGTGGTTAAACAGAGTTTGATGGGAACCTGAGTTTTCAGGTGAGTGGGAGGTAGGGCTATAGGATTAGTTTGTGATGTGCAGCAGCAAGGCAGTACCTTGTGGGATGAAAGCTTTCTTGTCAAGCCTATTTTCCAATTAATGCGTGTAGGGGGTTGAGGAGAATCATATAATAATTTTCTCTGACTACATTGTGGTTAATGCGTGTTTATTAGAGCCTGTAGTGGTGAATCTAATATGTCATGTTGGTTGCAGGCAGATTTAGCTTTTCACCTGGGGTCTCGTTCCTCTATGCATGTTTACTCAAATTAAATACGCACAGCAGGGGAGAAGCAGTGTCGTTCTCAAACATGCATTCTGATATTTGACCTTGCATCGATAAGATGAGTATCAAAGAAGTCAAAAGTATAGCACTTTTAAAGTGAATATTATATAAAAGAAAAGTCTGTTGTGAAAGAGGGTGGGGATGCACTTCCAAAGAAATTCAGACCCTGCTTCTCCGCTCTGTGCTGCAAGAATAAAAGGTTTAGTAGTGGAATTCTATATACAGGTGTTAACACTGTTTGTGTGCACTAGCATTTCTCTCACCATATGCAGTATAAGAGTAAATAACAGTTGCTGTGGTCATTGATATGCTCGAGAGGTGTGTTACTGTCACTGTTGCTATGGAGATTTACAATATGGCACACTTGCCACCATCACCATGGAGACTTACCACTTTGTACCTTTTTAGCAATCAAATACAGTTTGCTTCAAGATAGCACACTTGTCTTAGCCTAAACTCTGTAAGTACAGGTTATTATGAGGACGTCCTTGTGCACCGTGCAGTAAAAGGTGAAGTCAGACCAGCTCACACCGGGTTGACTGACAGAGCTTTTTTTTTCACTGAGCAGTTGCTGTATGAGTTAGACAAGTTCTGTTGCATCTCAGACACACAGAACAGCTGTTCTGGGGCTATGGACTTCATAACGCTTCTGTAATCTGTACTTCAGAGTAGCAGTCATTTTTAGCACATACTATCTGCATGTGTTAATATGTCTTACTGAGGTATATTTATATTTATAACCCAAATGCCTTTCACCAAACTGGTACTACTACAAAGAGAGGACAAAACAGAAAAAAAAACTCTATTTTGCATATCTAAAGAGAATTGAATTACCTAGAGAGTGGGGAAAAAAGTTGTATTTTTATAAGGCTGTGAATTTAAAATGCAAAAAATAAATAACTGATTGAATTAGGGGTATGTTTCACTCCTGTAACTTATTTCAGAGGCTTCCTATTAGGCTAACTGAAGTGCCTTGGCCACGAGGAACAGGCACATTGCCAGGCAGAGTCGAGCACCAGTACTGGTGAAAGGATAAGCAGAGTGTTTGTCTTATTTGTGAAGGGTCGGATGCTGGCTGGCAAGAGGGCACTGGAGGGCAGCAAAGCAAAACTCGAAATAAAGACACATTAGAGTCGAGGCAAAGTCTAAGCCTGGATTAAGTCGACTGGATGTTCTTTTAAAGTTGGACAAACGAATGCAAATTTGGCAATTGGGTAGGTCTTTAGTTTGCTTTTGGAGACAGACCCAAGTGAGGCCCTCCAGGCTGTCCCTGTCACTGCCTGCCAGGTCTTCCCTGATCACTATATCTGTGGAGCTGTGGTTAGAGGACTAAAACAGAGTTTGATGTCAAAGAAAGAATTTGTCTTTTAAATGTGGAAAAAGTGTTTGGATTAAAGCTATATAGATAGATAGCTGAAGGGTCACATCAGTGTTAAAAAAAAACAAAAAACTGAAGCACTTTTTTTTAGACTAGAATCACAGTTGTCTTGGCTTTGGCCTCCATTGGAACAATATTATTATTCAGCAATATTTTAAACTTGCTATAGGTGCTGAGGGCTTGTTCCTGACCAAAGCATCTCACTCCCATCTGTTAACCACTCTTGAAAGCTGTTCATTCCTAAAATCCGCAGGAGCTATCAGAGACCATTCCCGCTGAAGACCTCTTTTTTTATGTTCTCAGGTATTGGACCACATTGGCTGCACCAATATATAAGAATTTCCTATTGCAGATAACCGAGACTTGGCTGTGCACGTTATGCTAATCAGGTTTCAGTTGGTGGTGAGAGGAGCTTATTAGGAAAAGCAGAAACTTAAGGGCTAATTTACCTTGCTGCTCAAGATGTTTGGTAGGGAACAAGCCTGAGGTAAAGAATTCCAGGCCTAAAATAGGAATTGTCAGTATGTTCTTGCCTGCACAAAGATGAACACGTTCCCATTCCGTCCAGACTGTGGACAAAGTAGGATATTTTTGAACTCGTTTAGTTCTAGAGAGAATTTGAAGGAATGGAAGTATTGGATTCCTAAAACTTTACCTCAGAATAGCCAATGTTTGGAGTTCATACTGATATTTGTGGCGAAAATGGCCAAAGTGCCAAAATGTTAGCGATTCACTAAAATGTGTGAAAGTTCAAATAATTGAGTTGTATTTGCACAAAACTACTGAAACTCCTGTTTTCTCCTGTGACTTATGCTTTTTATAATCTATATGTTGTATTTATGATAGGAAATAATCCATTAAACTATTTACAACCCATTTACTGGATGACTTCTTGTCTCGATTGTGGGTTTCTCCGTGCTTTCTGGATGGTCTCATCATTAGCGAGGCACATTTGTTGGTGTGGGTGGGTGTTGATGTTTATACCCTCAGTAGTGAATTTGTCACGTGGTGATAACATCTTTGAACATGCCAAGTCCTGCATCAATACAAACCTCCCGAACCTGCCAGTACTAGGGCTATTAAGTTTTCTCTAAATAGGCTGGAGGAGAATTGTGCGTTTTTATCTGATAGAACATATCCTTTTTCCTGGCCCTCGGTTTTGGTCTCCATCCAATCGTGGCCACATACCAAGCAGGGTTTTTTTTTTTTTTTTTTATGCAAAGACAACCAGACTTGACACCCCCTTCAATGTGTCCATACACACATGCCAACAATTCCCTAGACATCGCTACACCAGCTCCTCACACACAGATCCAAAGCACACAGTATTTCTGGCACCTTACATCAGCAGTACTTGACCTTCTCCCTACAGGCAATATCCACACAAACACACATAGCAGGCATTGTTTTACTTCTTGTTTAGAGTGGATCTGCAGTCCAAGTGCATTCTGAGCTCCTATTTGTTATGACTGCAGCATGTAAACAAGGGTGTCCCCCCTGGCTCCTGTGGAGCTTAGGGCCAGTCTGATACCAGAAACAACTCCAATTTGGAAAAACTTAGACTTCTCATTTCCTTCTGTTTGGGATGAATTCCTAAACTCTGCTGCTCATTTGTTGTTTGTTTTTTCCTCACTCAGTATAAGCATATTTTTAGTAGCAGTTTTTCGGTAGTAAAATGTGGCCGGTCATACCCGCAGACACCACGCCTAGGGGTTATGGAGGTTCACTTCTGTGGTGTGTTGTCTGACACATAAACAGCATATCCTGACCTTTAGGACATATTTAACCCATGTTTTTAATGGTTTTTAAGTGACGTGCAAAAGCTCTTCGTCCACCAGTGGCCCATTGTACTCTGGCCTTGAATCATGTTGCTGCAAAACACGCAAAGAGCCCTTCTGTGAGTTGACTGCCCTTTACAGCCATTATTAGCACGTTATAAATGATTGGGCTGAGAACAGGGATTGAAAAACAAAGACAGAGACATGGAAAATGCTTGTGTTCGAGGTTACTGTATTTAAGAAACGCTTAAGTTGACTTTCTTAACCATTTCAGGAGATACATCCAGTGCATTTAAGAACAGAAAAAAAGAACAAGCAAGTTTCTTTTTTGTCATAAACCAGATCACTTTACACACACACACATTCTCTGTCTCTCTCGCTCTCTCTCTCTCCCTCTCTTTTCCATCACAGCTTGCTCTCCAGGTCAAGGACATCGAAGGTCATGATCACGGCCATGTCGCTGGTGTCCGAGGTGGCTGCGGTCAGTTTAACTTGAGTGATGCTCCCTGTAAAGGCCTTTCCCTCCCACACCCTGCTCTTATTCATGTTTAAATCTACACGCTGTTCTGCAAGCACACACACTCTCCGCACTGCCGGCACACGCACACGGAAACACACCCAGCTCTGTGGGGCCAGCACGCCTCCACGTGGCTCCAGCAGCACACACCCTTTCCCCCATGCCGAATACACACAAGGGAACGGTTCTCCACATCTGTCACACACACTTCGTAGCACGTAGTCGCACAGCGGTGCGTAGTCTTGCTGCGGGGGTGTGCGTCCATACAAACCCAGGCGATAGACTCCAGGCTGCGGTGCACACACACTCACTGTCACCTTGCTGTCTGTGAACGTGAGCAAAAGGTGTCGTGACAGGGGAAAGCTGGCCTGATTCGATTTTTCTTTGTCCTTCTGATATAACTCTGCACTGAGGATGGCGTGGATCTGCAGCTGTGATGAGGTGCAGTGGAAAGTAATATTACAGCGCCCCTGAGGCAAATTCACCAATGCCCCTGTGTGGCTAAAGTTTGACAGTCCAGCTGCTTGAGTGCGCATTCCTGGTCCACACCACGGACTAAGATCAGTGGGGTACAGAACATTCTGATTCACTCTTAAGCCCCTGTGTCGCAGTAGGAAATTCCCGACATTCTGAAAGGAGCCACTGCCATCGTGGTAATCACGCACAAAGACAGAAAGACGGTAGTAGCCTTTGTATGGGCATAGCACGTTGCACACCAGTTGCCCTGCTGCTATTTGCAATGCCAGGCAGCGCTTAGCCAGAGAAACCTCAAGTTCAGGGTGTATGAGCTCACACACCATCATCAGGGGGCGTGAGGTGTGTAGCACCACCTCACACTCTCCTCTCTCGCAAACCTCCAGAGTGCCTTGGCTTGGCACACTGCAACCCTTCACCCCGTGCACCTCTGCGTTGGACGCTAAGCCCCAGCTCAGATAGGGGTTCGCAGGCAGCGACTGGTTCTGCTGGACAGCCGGACACTCCACCTCCAGAGTACAGACCCAGAGCAGAGTGCCAGAGTCAGCCTCTGGGCGTGCATACAGCTTCAGCTCATAGGCTCCCGGCTCTGGTGGCAGCAGACGAAGACTCATGCCCTGCTGCGTCACTGACAGCAGACCGCAGGAGCCGTCGACCTCGTTCTGCCCCGCAGCTCCTGTCTCCGAGTCCCGCTGCCTGAGCTCGTAGGCAAAGGTCAACCGTCCGCACGAGCTCACAGACACAGTTGTCTCGCCGTCATCTGTGGGACACACAAAGATTTTACAAAATATTACAGGCTTCTTAGTCATGTTCAGTGTTCAAATTAGACCGGCTCGATTTTGCAAATAGTCACCTTCCCCCCTAAAAAAAAATAAATAAATACATACATACATACATACATACATAAAGATTTGAATTAAGCTTAGGGCTGGGTGCTTTATCCATTACTCATGGCATTTCTTACAACTCTTACAACATTTCGATGGAAACTACAGTGCATTCAGAAAGTATTCAGACCCCTTTCAATTTTTCACCATTTGTAACGTTGCAGCCTTATGCTAAAATCA
>JAQMCW010000037.1:16942085-16956867 GCA_030068335.1 Chrysichthys cranchii | reverse complement strand
TGGGAGGAAACTGGAGTACCCGGAGGAAACCCACACGAACACGGGGAGAACATGCAAACTCCACACAGAAAGGCACCAGTGCCGAACCCAGGGCTCGAACCCAGGACCGTCTCGCTGTGAGGCGATAGTGCTAACCACTCAGCCACCGTGCTGCCCTATACAGAAAATATCTTGAAAATAACTCAGCCAGGCGCTCTGGTCTCTGTACTATTTAGGCATTGCCATGGTGCAGTAATTGAACAGGAAGGTAGACTAAACTTAAATCATAGTGAAAAAACATGAAACACATAAAAAGTACAATTTCCTGTTAGGCAAAAAACAAACAAACAAACAAACAAGGCATTCACATTGTACAGTATATATTGAAATGCTTAATATCACATTTTTTTTGTTTAAGCCCCTTATAAGTCCTATATTCAGCCATTTGTGCTGATATAAAGTAAGCCACATTGCCATTTCAATACATAATTACCCACCAAAAGTATGCAGAAACCTGGCAGTAACAGCTTTTATGACAAAAGGGGCTCACATGAACAGATAATGACATTCTAGATCTGTACTTTCCTGACTGGTCCATGAGCCCTTTCAGATGTTCCAGGGATCATTTACCAGAGGAGTTGAAATTTTTTTCTCATGCAACCCAGACAATAAATGTACACTTCATCAGATTAGGACCAAATGTAGTACTGTACCTGCCCTTGATCTGCTCAGTAGTACAAGTCTGGTGTCTTTTGCACAATGAACCAACGTCAGAACTGACCCCTTTCTACGAATCTTAGCTAAATCAGATTTAGAATCTCTGTTTTCAAGATGCATGCAAGTGGCCTTGTCTTCCCTGATTGCCAGTGGCATCAAGATGGGCATAAGGCTCATCAGCCCAGTGTGTGGCGCACGTTATGCTTACCAATCAGATTCAGCCAGGCTATCATGTGTTGTATTGGCAACTTTTGAGGATAGAAAGACACATGATAGCAGCCACGGCACTGATTCCTTTGGCCTTGCTGGAGCAACATAATAACAAGTAGCTTATTTAAGTATGGTTGGACCCCAATGGCTAGAGACAGGTGTCCCTCTCAGTGGGACAAGCCAAAACACTAGTTTGGTTTAAATGTAGCACAATATTAACTAAAAGAATCCACTTGAGAGGGGTGAACCACTGGAGGGAGACCATTATCATGGATGTCTCCCTTAGAAAATCTTATTTTTTGAAATAGCATGTTGCAGAGGTTGAGTTTACTTCAGAAATAAACAAAATACATGATTTGTCCAGCTGTGCCCAGACAATTGCATTTTACCACCAATTCTGCTCATGACCCTGACCTGAATAGCAAGACCTTGGCTTCCACTACTGTTTTTGTTAGTGGCTGGATTGCCCTGGGGCCTCTTCCCCTGCTTTGGAATTCTGAATAACTATCTGAGAACTGTAATCTCTCTGTCCAGGAACCATGTCAAAACACCACTAGCGTACATACTGTTGCATCATCGTGGAAATGAAACTCATGGCAATATTTAACTTTTTATGACTTCTTTGAACTGTTCTTTTTCTGTGGCAAAAGGATTGTACAACATGCATCTTTAATAAAAAAATTATAAAAAAGAATTTGGTGCACAACTTTTCATTTATTTTGGGTTTTCTGAAATCGACGCAAGGTCAAACGTATACATACACCAACTTATTATTAATTCAGTGGTACTGAATGTTCCAAATGTCTTTTAGCTTGAGAAGGCCGCAGTCTTTTAACTTTCTGCTAGTGACCGTGATTGACTACAGCTGGTAGCTTCTCTGTGCGCAACATAAAAAAGTTTTTTTGACAACACTCACTGGATTAACTAAAACACAGTATAGTGGGAAATTCGAAGGAGCTCAGTGCAGATCTACAAAAGAGAACCATAGATTTACACAAATCAGGAATGTCTCTTGGAGTCATTTAAAAAACCATGCAGATTTCAAGATCATCTGTTCAAACAATTATACATAAGTAAAAGTTATTGGGAGGTGTATCCATTTTGCCAAGTCACCACTTTGATGGAGGAAGTCCCAAACTCTCACATTCAGCTGGGAAGAAATTGGTTTGGGTGGTCCAGTACAACCCAGGAACTATCAAGGCTCAAGCCTTACTTGAATGGGATGCTGCTGGAACACTATCTACATTCAAGCAAGTTTTATACCACTATGGACTTAGAGGCTGCTGTCCAGTAAAGATGCCACAATGGCCACAATGACCAGAGGTAAAGAGTTACACTGTACCAACTGTTAAGCATGCCAGTTGGCATCTCATTCATTGCTCAATTGCCAAAATTCTACATCTTCTTCTGGTACTGTAAAGAGGTAACAAGTTCCCAACTAAAAGATGTAAGTCTCAGTCATCACTGCACTCCCAGCAGTGTGGATGGCATCTCCCTGGAGTCTCATATGCTTATAACTAACTTTTTAAAAGGAGAAAGGTGTCTCCCTCCAACACAATTGGGAACACCCCCCCCCCCCCCGCCTTTTCCTGAAATCCCTACCTACAGACTTATGCGGGATGCTGAAGTGAAATGGAGTCTCTAAAAATAGGCTTTCTTCAGCATGTTGTTATGCTGCTGTGTCTACAACTAAATTTACTAGAATTTCAGTTCTTTTATCCTGAAAATGTTTCACTTCCCAAAACCCTACATATATCATTATTACAATCATCAGGGCAGCCGGACTACCATGCTGCATTAGTTACACAGAGATGAGAGTCAAAGACCCAGAAGTCTTAGAAGTCTCATTAAAACTGGCTCTACATTGGTATACTGTGTCCAACAACTTAGATGTTGATAACGTCCACTCGATTCACTGTGGCCAGGGTTACACAGTGTGTGATAAAAGGCATTAGAGAATCAGGAACGCAGAATACTGATGAATTTTCAGCAAAAGGGTATTACTGTTTCTTAGACATGAGAGTTGACTCACATTCACCTGAAAGAACTAGCTCAAACAATCAACTTATTAATGAACAGCAGATCATTAATTGACTCACATTCGCTTTCATTGGTGCATTAGCTAGCTAATATCAGGTGCAATGAAGGAAGAAGCATTTCATTTCAATACATCTGATCTGAAATTATTGTTTTGTAACCTTGCACCGATACAATCTTTAGCCATAATATGCTGATTTGTTATTTATTGTCAGGAAACCAGGAGATAAATGAGCTTCATATAATCATACTGACCTGTGTGACCCACCGTCCTGAGAGAAATACTGAGCACTAGCTCAATAGATAGTACTGTATATAAGCCCTAACAGTTCATGCAAAATAAGCTCTTTATCTTAGTAGCTAGCTAAATGATAAAGCAATAACTGACAATAACTGACATTATGCAAATATGGCCAATAATCAAACAGGTTACCAGTTTATAACATTAACTTTAGCATGATTTGTATTGAAGGAGCAACGTCGAACTGATATTTAACTTCATTTCTTTTCCATTTAATTTGAGAAAACCAATTTGAAGATTCTGCCATGTTATATTTCTTTTGATGAGAGTGTATGTCTACACTAGGTGCAATGTTGCCATCTTGCCCACTTTTTTGTTGCTAGATTTGGGGATATTTTTGAACCCTTGAGAGATTAGCGCTAAAAGTAATGACTTTTTTGAGCAGACATGTCCTGCACTTGATATGGTTCTCCGGTTCACACTGGCTGGTTATTGGACTATGTCGGTCGTCTCATCCCCAGGGTGTAAAGCCTGACTGAGCCCAAGCCAATGTTCTCAACAACAAAAAAAGAAGATGACCATCAATCCCACTGGTTAGTCGCTGATCATGTTTTTCAATCGTGTTTTCCCCCACCTAAATTCTTCATCTTCATTCAAAATCTCTTCTTGACTATATTCACAAGTACCAAAAGCATATTATTCCTTTTAAAAGCACTTTCCTTCATGTCTGTTTCCCAACTTCTAGTCAAGTATATAGTAGCAAAAATTTTTTTAAATGTATAAATAGTTGGTTTGAGTCCATTTTTTGGTGGTGATCTCTGTAACATTGTCCCATTCTAAGTGTGGTCAGGAAATCTTTCTCCATTTAACATGATTTTGATCTCCAAACGACCAGTACATTTGAAGCAATATGTAAATTAGTACGTGGCGTCATCTGACGTCATCAGGACTAATGATTGACACGATGGACGTGACTGAATGAATCAGAGTGCAATGTTTTACGTATAAATATGTTTTCCTCACAGTACGTAACAATTTTTAAGTGTTATCCTTATATTTCCATGTTATATGTTACAGCAGGACAAAAAAATATTATTAATAATAGTAATATTTATATTTATTATATTTATTTAAATATAATATAAAAATTATTATTAATAATAGTAATAATTAAAAAAAACACCATTTTTCAAAATCCTTTTTCTTTACCCTCTGGGGGGAGAAGGGTCAAACAGCCCGACATTGTGTACCTAAAGTTCAGTTTTCTCAATTCATACGATTTTTCTTATCCTCCCACCAATAAAATTCCGAGTCACGGGCCTTGAGCTACGTCCATAATCGCGTACTCACCTACTAGAAAGTGTATTTCCGGCTCGTCAGTTCCCTGCTGCCTGCACACTCCTCTGTGTGCCCAGAATGTGGTTTGAGACACAGCCCTTTGTTCGACTTGGGGGGGGGGGCGTGCTCCTGTCACGCACACCTGCGGAACACCCGCGCGCGCCCTCGCTGTGCTGCTCACTCTGAGGGGAAGAGGTGAGGAGAGGAGAGGAGAGGAGAGGTGAGGTGAGGTGAGGTGAGCCGGAGGGCTGTTAAAGGTTTGTCAAGAGGATGTTTTGAGGAAAGCTTGGAAGGAAAAAAAAAACCCAAAAACTTTCCCTAGCACTTTTCCTTGCAGGAAGGACATTCCAAACCTGACGAGAGAAGATGAAAGCTGACAGGGACGGAGAAGACATGACGGGAGTGACCGTTAACAGATTTGTGGAAGGTAAGGTCCTAACGGAACCTTATTTAAACTGAGTTTTAAACACAAACACAAACGCAAAGTATTTCAGTCTTAACGCAGGCAGCATCCTGGTTGGTTCCCAGAGAGCAGGCTATTGAGTTTTACTGTCCATGTAGGTTAGATAGTAAACAAACAAACAAACAAACAGCTGAAATGAAATCCTAAACTCACAATGTAGGTGCAACTAAATCCAGTAAACACAAAAAGCTCTAAAGTAACACTTTTCTGCTGTACTTTATACAATTCAACACTGTAATTATCAATTTAAGGCCATTAAACTCTCTAAATGTTAACTGATTTGGGTATAAATTCTTGACTGAGTTATATTTCTAAACATTCTGAAATCCCCCCCCCCTTCACTTTATTAAACCCGAGATGTCACTCCTCAGGATCAGCCCACATTGTTTCTTATCGTTGAATTTCGATAACTCCATGAGCACTTCACGCTAAACCCGTGAGCCTGATACGCAGTATGGGAGAATTCGATTTTAAGTAAATCGATATTTACTTGTTGTCCGGGTTTGTATTGCACAGCCTGGGGAAAGATGCCAGGTTGAGCATCTCTTTCACCTTGCTGTGTAAAACAGATGAGTTTAATGGCGAGATCAGACTACGTGACATTTTTATATTTCACGCTGCTCACCGTGTTAGATTAGCCCCGTAAATTCTTGCCGTGTCTTCGTTGGGAGACTGGCAACACTACAGGTTTGTCCCTGACCGATCGTTCATCATGTCCTTGCGTGTCTTTGGGTGGAGGGTCAAGAAATTGTCAATGGTGGCTGTAGAAGTTTGTCGAAGAACACTTTGTCGGAGTTGTCAACCTAGGCGAGGAAATACAAAAAATTCTGACGTGCTAGACTTTTCGTTGAGTGTCGTCCTAGATGCCACGTCGCTGTTCTCTGATTACGTCACACTGCAAGGCCTGTTCGTAGTCCCCGACATTCATATTCAGGTTCGATTGCAGGATATTTGTTGGCCATGATAAAATTGTAGTCATGTAGTCTGATCCTGGCTTAAGGCTGACCAAGAAAATTTTTTTAAGAGCGGTGAACGTCACAGTGCAGGATGAAAAGCCATCACTGGATTGACAACTTAAAATCTGAACTTGAGTCACATCCAAATAATAGGTCAAAATCAGCATCCCATGCGTGTCCAATTAGGAACCTTTCACTGATGGATTTTACAATTATAAATAAACGGATTATACAGTTTTGTTGAATTCTCTAACCAGAAGGCGTTGATTCATTTTCTATAACGCCGAGCCTTTGACAGAACTCACAGGTTTGAATTAGGTACTCACACTAGGTGAACTGTACTGCGCCTGATCGTGTTTGACCCCCAGAGTCCAGTTTGTTTAACTGGTGTGATCGTTGCGTGCAGCGTTTGGGTGTGGTTCAGCTGGCTCGCTTGGAAGAGGTGGGCTCAGGGAAGGAAGCTGAACATTATGACATGCATTTATGGATAAACCCAGATTTTAATTGCTGAGTAAAGCTGCAAATTCCTCCCTCAGTGTGAGCTGCCGGTGTAAAAAACACGAATTACTGTGCCCAAAATGACTCCAGGTAGGCCGCATTGTAAAAGCAGTCTCGTTTTTGTGCTGTTGTGCTATGTGCGAATGCTTTTCTTTAACACAAAAAGTTGCATCGTGATGATGTACTTGGGTCTGGAGCTGCATGAGGTCAGGCCAGCGGGGGAGTGGGGAGGGGGAACAATGGCATTTGGGCACAGTACACTGCAACAATGTCTAATGTGAATACACCCTTAATGTGTTCGATCCAGTACATCATGGTTTCTATAGTAACGGCTCATTCAAAGTTACTTGAAAATGGTGGATGTAATCCACATAATCTAAGGCTAAAAGTAAGCAGATTAAAAAAACGTATTTAACAAAGAGAAAAAGAATCGTAGAATTGTTGCCATGGTGGTTTTCTTTTGGGATAAGTCTCAAGAGTGAGCACTTTATAACTGTCCATAAGTAACACAGCACAGGAGAGTGTTCAGGACACAGGACTTTGTGCTTTCTGGTTTCTCAGTAGCATGACAGGCTATGTTTATTGTGTATTATTAATTTCAAGAGAGAGAACTAGAGCAGCTGGCCAGGGAGCGACTATTTGTAACTGCTATAATTTGTGTGATAATAGGAAATTCCATACCATTAAATAGAAATTAATGTTAATTAATACAATGAGATAAGAAGTTAAAATACTGCAATGTGTTGTTCATTAATAAATGAAAATTTATAACAGTTGGCAAATCTCTGTGGCATAACCAGAATAACACACTTTGATCCATGTTATGTTATACAAAAAATCCCCTATGCCAGGGTGGTATTGCTCCTTACATAAAACTCCTTACATAAACACTCACAAGACAATTAGTAATCTGAAAGTCATTCCAATCTGAACATAGAATTCCATTCTGCTTGTATTCATCAGACGTGAATTACCAAATAACTCCTGAAGGACGCTTATAGACTTGACAAGAACGTCTAGGTTGTTATTCGCGCCCATGTTCTCGCCTGACTTTGGAGTTTTCACATTTAAATACGTGTCCTGGTTGATATTGTTACGTAAAGCACCATTGAAGATCTCCGTATCATGTACCGCAAAGAAGCCAACGAAGCCGCAGTTTGTGTTTGATTGAGTTAAGTCTTAAGTCTTGCCAATCTTTCAGTTGTCTTCCAGTGCAGACTCTCGTTTGCTCTCACAAACCACAAAGCCTCACACACATGCAGACACTCTGACATATAACTTGGAGGTGAGCATCCAGGGGAAGGAAGGTCCACCCTCTGTTGTTCAGTTATTCTACTGCCTCTTCCTGCAGCTGTATAGTGTGTGTGTGTGTGTGTGTGTGTGTGTGTGTGTGTGTGTGTGTGTGTGTGTGTGTGTGCGCGAAAGAGAAGAGCACAAGAAAAAGATCAAAAGACATTGAGTGTTTAAATGAATGTGTGTGTTGTATTTTTTTTTTTTTTAGATTAAATATGAACCGAAACGAGGAATGATGTTGAATGATGACTTTTTGAGTTTATTCTTTTTGGCTTAAACTACCTGTGTCAAACATCCATTACCTATAAAGCTCCTTGGTGAACAGAAAAATAAACATTCAATTGGTCAGTCACTAGCACTGGGAGGAAGTGAGGTCGGAAGACAAACACTGCAGTGATACAATAAAAATAATAAGTGACAGATTGTGAAAGAAAATGAGTGCATATGTGGGGTTGTGTTTTTACAAGTGAGATCCATAACTGAGAATTGTTGAACAATGCTCCTCTTTTTTTTTTTTTATTTTTTTTTTTTTACCCCCCCCCCCCCCCCCGCCCCCGTCGCACAGAAAAAAAATTCCGCTAGCACCCCCCCATTTATATATAAATTTTTTTTTTTTGCAGCAAAACCCAGAAGCCTTCATTACATTTTCTTTATTTATTTTTTGGCTGAAAGGTGGTGTCTTACGTAATGTGCTGCTTTCTTTACATATGCTTTGGCATATGAATGTTTTTCAAAAGCGATTTTTTTTTTTTGAATTTGACAAATAAATATGTATAACAAAAATTTCTACAAAATAATAATAATAATAATAATAATAGGATGGCTAATAGTACACGTTTGTGAAATATTACAGAAAATATCTTTTCTGTACTGTTTTGAATGTTTAAAATTGTAGACCTGTTGGGTTTTTTTTCAACAGAATATTATTTTTCCTTTTTTCAGTGTTCAATACTTTTATTTTTAGGCAAACATAATTGAACTGGGAACTTCCTGTGTGGAGTTTGCATGTTCTCCCCGTGTCCGTGTGGGTTTCCTCCGGGTACTCCGGTTTCCTCCCGCAGTCCAAAGACACGCAGAGTCGATCAACAGGCCACTCTAAATTGCCCATAGGTGTAAAACTGAGTGTGGATGGTTGTTGGTCTCTGTGTTAGCCCAGCCATAGATTGGCAACCTGCCCAAGGGTCATTCTCTCTCCCAAAAGTCCCCTGGGATTGGCTCCAGCCCCCCTGCGACCCTCAACAGATACGCGGTATAGATAATGGATGGATGGATATTTAATAATACTAGGCCATTTTCTGATTTTTTTGTGTCGGACTGCTTGGGCTGTTGTTTTTCCATGCAGACCTGACAGCCCTGGTTAGGAGTTTGTTGGTGCGTTGGTGTACATTGCCTTGATTCTATTTATAATCTTCCTTTAATGGTAGATTTGTGTCTGGTGTACCACACGCTTCAGTATCACTCTGCTTTGTTTAATCAATACTCCATCGATAATTTGCCTTGCCTGGTGCTTTGGTTGTTTTTGGGAAAGGTCAATTTGTGGATCTGATACCCAGTGACCTTATTATGATCTGATGCAGGCAGGCTGATCAGAAGCATTTGTGTGTGTGTGTGTGTGTGTGTGTGTGTGTGTGTGTGTGTGTGTGTGTGTGTGTATATATAAGAGAGACGCTGTTTAACATCATCACATGTCTTAATCTGATGTAATCATTCCGTGATGAAAATCCGTCCAAGATAAACAGCATGGAAGGCGAGTTTATCTTCTAGCTAACGTCGAGCGTGGTATGACCTTGGAAACGTTCGAGTCGATGGAGTCTCCTCTCCATCATAATAAAGACACCTGAGGAGCTCTTAAGAGCATTGCTGATACGAAAAGGGTAAATATATATGTTTTCTTCTCTCGTAATTGCCAGAGCAAAAAAAAAAAGATGAATAACAGCTGTGGTTATGACTTTATATTATTTATTTGCCTTGAGGCTTGCCTCTGGATTCCTTCCACATCTAACTGTCTACAAATCCTATTCAGCAAGACGCTTTTCAGTAAATATATAAAGGCATGACATGACGTGACCTCGCAATTTTGGCTTTGGGTATACTTGACTTCTCGGAGAAATTTAATATTGCTTCATTGAGCAATATTGCAAACAGCTGCTCATATAAACCTCAGTTCTAATATGTTTTCCAAACTCACAGTTTGGAAAGCCTCAGTATTTATGACTGGGTGGCATTATGGTACGGTATTAACGTGGCACAGTCTTAAAATGTGTCACAACATGCTTTTCTGAAAGTAACGAGTACTTTTCTCAGTCCTTTTCTTTTTCCCCGTCTCTGATGCTTTCAACTTGAACTCCTGTTCGGTTTCTTTGAGAAATTAGGCAACTTCAGCGTTTCCTTTTATCCATGCTGCATCATTTTGAAAAATGTTTTCTATTTTCTTTCTTTTAGTTTAATAGATGTTAACTGTTGGATATATATCATCCAGCATGTCCAGTGCCTGTTGAAATTACGTTTTAGTTAAACAGACTATTAACCATATGGATTAAATTGTCCAAAATGGGAACTTTTTAAGTATTTTTCTTTCATTCTTTCTTGTTATAATAGAAACCTTTAGCAAATCCTAAGACCACTATGACTCTGTTTTTGTTTTAAAAGCCCTTTTTTTGCTTCTGAACCATTGTGTACAATCGATTCAGGTGCTCCCCGAGTTACGTCGGCCTGCTTTTTTCAAAGTTACTCGAATGAGTGCGATACGCTAAAAATGGTCAAATATTTAGAAAATATTTCAAATTCATGGGCAGGCATCGCGGGCAGTCCACCGTCACAGTGTATGACATACGCGGATGTCTGGACGACGCCCGGAAGTATGTGGATGACACCTGGATGTTCGCGGACGATGCCTGGATCGCGCGATGCCTCACTCTGTCCCGCAACTCCTGGAGTTACCTTGCGTATCGATGTACTTTACAGGGCATTACCGCGGGTTTTCTTTGTGTGCTTCAAGAGCTGATTTTAATTCAAAAGCACGTCTTCTACAGGAAAAGACTCCTGAGTAGGCTAGGCTAAGCTAGGCTGCGATACCTAAGCTAGGCTAAGTGGTTCAACACTGTGGTTCGATATGCGATATTTTCAGCGTACGGTGGGTGTGGCGGAACGCATCTCCATCGTAACTTGAGGACTACCTGTATGAATATAAGTGAGTGTATAATAGATCACTGTACCTCAGTATACTGCGCGGAGGGCTTTAAACTATAAATTATTTGTTGTAGTTTGTTATAGAACCTATGAATTTTTAATCCATTTGCTGTTGATGGTGAGGATTTGGCCTGATTTTACTGTAATGTATTATTTATTCGCACACTTTTTGCTATATAGCATTAGTTGTTGTTCAGGAACCAAAATGCATATTCAGTTATGTGTTAATTATAGATACTTATTATGATTTTTTTTTTTATGTCTAGTTGTCACATATGGGTGCTTTTTGACATTGGATTTGTATATGTGCATTATTATACTAATTTGGTACAGTATTATGGGTCCTGGTGGATCTGGACTCAGGAGTTAGGTGGGAATAGACTCAGGACGGCATGCAAATCCATTGCAGGGCATCGTGCTGATGGTCTTTTACACTTTGGGGCAATGAAGACTAGTTTATTCGCCTGTCTGAATGTTATTATTGGTGGAAGTTCGGAGCAAAATGGAGTAAAAGAAAAAAAAGACTCCAAGAAAACCAAAAAAAGACTTCAGGTACACTGGCATCGTAAGTCTTAAAAAGTGTAAAATTTAACACGCGTGTATCTGCAGGCGTGCTGTCACGATCGTTTGGTCACATCTCCCAGCCCGAGCGTTGCTCCATTCCCATCAGCATCCTATTACACTGAAAATCTGGAACCCGGTCATGGGAAATTTTCTGCAACGAGCTCGTTATTGTGATGGAGACAATGATTTGTGTAGCTCTGTAGACTGTGCAGAGAACAATGGCACAACACCTCCAAGGCCAAGCGGAACAGATGGACGAGAGAGAGAGAGAGAGAGAGAGTGAGCACGAGCACAAGCGAGAGAGTGAGCACGCTGACCTGCTTCCTCTATGGAGGAGTGGCTGTGCTTGTTTTTATGAGGTAGCTCCAGGGTTCCCCATGACTGATGCACATATTATTAGGGTATTATTAGGCCGTTCGGATGCGCGGCAGCGACCCTGCACCTCATAATGAGGCTGTGCGTGCCAGCCGCCTGGCCTCGCCTCGTTTACTGCATTTATTCTTCATAAGCATTCGGGGGGGGAAAAACAAGGCACTCCTGTAAGCATGCCCCTCCCTGAGAAAACACACACACACACACATGCCCGCACACACACTCAGCCCTCTGACACACCCTACGATCCCCAAGATGGCCACTCGAACAAAGAACCAAGGCTGGAGTTTTTTTTTCTTCCCGTTGCCGCTGATCCAGGATCAGCTCCGGCTAACACCGGTCCTGAGCGCAAACCTTCATTTTAGAGAAAGAGTCAGAAAAGGAAAGGAGACGCTACTTTAGAAAAAAAAGTGCTGTGTCACCTTCAAGGGTGAGTGTAATAGATAATCGAAATGGTCGCGTGTGAATTATCGAACTGAATCGCGGGAGCAGGGCTTTAAATAAAACACCTGGGGATAAAACGCTGGCAGGTTATTAGTGTATTAGAGGAGGTGATGTCATCAGGAGGGCAGGCTGACCTCAGAGTGTGAGTGTGTGTGTGTGTGTGTGTGTGTGTGTGTGTGTGAGAGCGTTCGTTTTCTCTATCTTCATGGGCACCCCACAAGGTTATGAATATCATTCTGACCTTGTGAGGAAATTTTTCATGCTGCAGATTTGTTTAAAAAATTGCCTGGTCCATAAAAAAAATGTATTTAACAACATTTTTGACCTTGTGGGGACAATTGTCTCGTTGGTCCTCACTAAGATAGATATAAACACACACACACACACACACACACACACACACACACACACACTATTCTTTTGGCTCTTTTTTTTTTTTTTTTAGGTTTTTCAAAAAAAAGAAAACTGTTTCATATGATATAAATAAGTTTGTTTCTTTGTGGGGACTAGCCACATGTCCCCACAAGGGTTAGGAATATTGGACATTTTTTTTTTTTTTATCCTTGTGATTTGTTTTGTTGGACCCCACTAAGATATAAACGCATGCATAAACATACAAACCATTTAGCTTTTTTTTCCCCTGAAGGAGCCATTTTCGTTGTGGGGACTAGCTTGATGTCCCCAGGAAGATAGGAATATCTGACTGTTTTTACTGACATTATTGGGACATTTGTCTTGTTGGTCCTCACTAAACAGACACACACACACACACACACACACAAAAGTTTTCCTCGCAGAGACTGGCCAACTGTCCCCTTAAGGATAAGACCATCTGACAGTTTTGATTTTCTGGGGACATTTGGCTGGTCCCCTCAAGTTAAACTACTTAAAAAATGGTATATTTTATTCTAAAGCTTAAAAGAACCAAAAGGTTTCATTTTGGTCGGTGAGATTAAGATTATGATTAGATTTAGGTATAGGTTTAGCGTTAAACACGTAGCTGAATTAATACTTATTTCGAGGACCTGGAAGGTCCTCAGAAGTATAGGGAGACAAACCTGTGTGTGTGTGTGTGTGTGTGTGTGTGTGTGTGTGCGTGTGTGTGTGTGTATGAGAGTGTGTTTGTGTGTGTGTAAGTGCGAGTGTGTGTGTGTGGGTGAGTGCGTGTGGGTGAGTGTGTGTGGGTGAGTGCGTGTGTGTGAGTGCGTGTGTGTGTGTGTGAGTGTGAGTGTGTGTGTGTGTGTGTAAGTGTGTGTGAGATACGAGACCTTGGCTGATAGGACAGAAAGAGATGGAGAGAGCCGAGGGAGGCTTAAACGTACGCAAGGAGTCGATAGTTCACCGGAGCAGCTCGGGAGTGGGTCGGCGCTCGATGACATCATCATTAGCCCATCCTGCAGATGTTCGCTAACGCAATTGATTTTCGAATAAGTCTTCCCGAGCTGCTCTCATGTCGTTCCTTCGTGTCCCAGCCGGAGCCCATTACAGGCAGCGTTCTTTTAGAAGAACCAGAAGAAGAAGAACATGGTTTTTTGTTGTTCACCGGAAAGGCCACATCCAGAGTGATAAACTCCTCATGCAGAGTGAGGCACCGAGCTGGATGATGTCATGTCTGTTGAGTGTGTGTGTGTGTGTGTGTGTGTGTGTGTGTGAGATGTGTATAATCCTGAAGCGCTCACTTCTGTGCCTCTTACTAACAGGGCTCCTTTCCTCTTGCCCCCATTTCTGTATCTATTGCTCAACCCTCATGCTGCGTTCAGGGCCGTGACCAGGATCAAAATATTAGCGAGGTCCGCAATGCAGAAATGTGACTCACTATGGACTGGACTGATTGCAAATTTTTAACCTCTGTCTTGCACTTGTTTTCTCCTCGAAAAAAACATTCATTGACAACGTCACGTAGGCGTTAGCTAAAGTAGGGTATGTCGACTAAAGCAGTGCTATGAGTAGTTTACATTTTACAAACTGACAGTTGATGCCATAAACACTATCATATATACAGCATGTTTCCTTAACCAGTTATTCCTGTTTTCTAATTTCTTTCTTTTTTTTTAACATGGTAAGCTACGTCCTGCTACCACATCCCTGTCGTCATCCTGATGTTCACGTCTACAGAGGTGTTTGAAAAACAAAACAAAAGAAAAGTAATAAAATCCATACTTCTATGTCCTCATTGTTAGTTACAGGCACTGCTGCGTTCCCTACTTAGCGAAGGAAGTCGTATGGGCCACGACTCGCTCCTTTTCATTTTATTGCAATGAAATAAATGTACGATTTATTTTTGATCACGCTTTGTTTTTTTGTTTTTATCATGATTTATCATGATCTCACTTATTGCGGCCATAAACAATATTTTTATGGTTACAAAAAAAGCAGACCTTGCTATGCTTGTTGTGCATTTTGATAGCGTGTGTGTGTGTGTGTGTGTGTGTGTGTGTGTGTGTGTGTGTGTGTGTGTGTGTGTGTGTGTGTGTGTGTGTG
>JAQMCW010000037.1:16930272-16941985 GCA_030068335.1 Chrysichthys cranchii | reverse complement strand
CGGGGTGTTGGGGGCGGTGGTTTTTTTTTCTTGTTTGTTTTTTTTTTTTTTTTTGTTTGGTTTTTTTTTTGTGGGAAAAACGATGCACCTCGTTCAGCCCAAACAGTTCCTTTGGACAGCTGTGTCCAAGTCACAGACAATGGCAAGGTTAAAGTTGAAGGTGAGTTTTTGTCGCAGAGCGCCCCTGCCATCCTGTACTTGCGCCATGGCTTGACTCGCTGTACTTATACTGAATAACATGTACAGATCTAGATACTACTGCAGGACTATCCCTGTTTGGTTATGATGCGTATGTGCATGTGAGGAGATATTTGAAAGGTGGTAAAACTTGACTCATAAGACCCTGAAGTCAGTACCTTTAGGACATTCTGTAGCTTAATTCTCCCACTTTTTTCCTTTACGAGGAGTTTCAGATTCCAGTGTTTCTTCCAGGTGAGGTTGTTTAATTGTAGTTAACCTGTACTGGCTCAAATTAAAACTAATCAATGCTTGTAGATGAACAGGAAGACAGATATGTAACATTATACCTCTGCAAATGTAGACTAAACTGGGTGGTACACTGTGTGGTGTGTGAATTTTTAAAAAATTATTTATTTATTTATTTATTTATTTATTTTCTTTTCCTTGAGATTAGCTGATAAGCTTTTTGTCTGGCTACAGGATGTAATATACACTGTATGGTCAAACGTATGTGGACACCTGGCCATCACAACTATATGTGGACCTTCAGCAAACTGTTGCCACAAAGTTAGAAGCACACAAATGTAGAGGGTGTCTTTTCATGCTGTGACATTAGACTTTTCCTTCACTGGAACTAAGAGGCCCAAACCTGTTCCCAAACATGTGCAAACAAGCGCCGTGCATGAAGACATGGTTTGCCAAGTTAGAGTGGAAGAAATCGAGTGTCCTGCATAGAACCCTGACCTCAACCCCACTAAACATCTTTGGGATTAATTGGAATGCCAGCATGCACCAGGCGTCCTCACCCAGCATCAGTGCCTGACCTCACTAATGCTCTTGTGGCTGAATGAGCACAAATCCCCACAGTCACGCTCCAAAATCTAGTGGGAAGCCTTCCCAGAAGTGTGGAGCTTATTATAACAGCAGAGGGGAACTAAATTTGGAGTGGTATGTTCACATAAAGCACATGCGAGTGTGATTCATCAGATGTCCACAAACTTCTGCCACAGTCGTGGTTTCGTGAATAATTATATTGCAGTTTTTACATGCAAAACGTGAGCTGTAGCCTTCCCACAAAGCAATTCCGAACCAACAGCGATTCTTATATAAACACTCACGGTCGTGAAAAACGATCAACATCCTTCACCACCCAGAGAATACATGCACTCAGCAGGCTTGCTCACTTCTATGTGTATGCTTCTAAAAACTCTTTTGCAGCCAACAGGTGTGTGTGTGCTGTGGAAAGATCCTTTGATGCCAACTAAATGGGCAGAGGAGAGAATAATTCTACTCCTTTTTTTTTTTCTTTTTTTTTTTTTTTTCTTTTCCCTTCTTTTTTATAAGACTCATAGTGAGGGCAAAAATAAAAACCAGACCTTGCAAATCCTTCCTATCCTGCTGTCGAGGAACAACAAAAACAACTAGAAGGACTCTTCTGTGATATGTTTAGCTGCAACCACAACCACTTCATACGTCTGCATATATTTTCAATAGAGTTAGGATACTTTACATTGGCTATGTTTTGTTTTGTCACCGTCGAACTTAACTGCCATCTGTTGGATTTTAAAGATCCATAGTTGAGATCTGTTGGCATTGTTGAGCGCAGACTTCCTCCAAGGCCAAATGCAGTATCTTGCAATGAAGGCGAAATTAAAACAAAATTGGTGGAGCCGCCACGTGACTCAGATCTGCGGCAGAATGTTTTGGGTTCTTTCTTGGCCCATGCTACATCTTGCCACCGAAATTTTGTGGAAATCAGTTTGGTAGGTTTTGCGCAAGCCTATCTGAAAATGTAACCTCCTTGTTGAAGCCATGTTAAAGAAATACTTGTAGTCTTCAGCCAAGTAATCATGAATTAAGCAGAAAAACCACTGCACACTGGAGTATTGACTTCAAAATCCTAATATTCAGGCAGAAATCTCAGCCCTGTCTAAATATCTAGTGTATCTGAATTACGGATGCAATCTTTGAAAGTAGAAGAGCAAACTGATATTAAAAATTGGATCAGAACCGTATTATCCGATACATTAACGATAATGCAGTTTAATTTGATTCTCACTCATAAGCTAAGCACAGGTAATTGAAAGCTTGTAAATGTAACACAGAAGCATACAGAAATATTGCAGTATGGTCGCTCCAGTTGTTCTTTAAAGAGAAGCAGTCCACAAGCCATAGTCTGTGGTTGCGTCGTTTGTATTATTACTTATTCTTATGAAGCACGCCAATGATTACAGCTACCCAAACCTTCCATTTCATGCCCATTACACTGATGCACATAATCAGACTTCACTCCCAGCGCGCGCGCGCACAACACACACACACACACACACACACACACACACCCCAATATGTAGTGTAATATAGTTATGACTGCAGGCAGCAGGTAGATAGAAAGACAGAGGGAAACAAAGGAGAAGGCTTTAGGACCCAGAGTCAAAGCTGTGGTGAGGCAGAGCGAGGCTGACTCACTGAATCTGTCTGAGAGGGAGCGAGCGAGAGAGGTAGAGGGGGAGAAAGGAGGAGAGAGACAGAGGAGGAGAGCAGAGCATAGGTGATCTTCCCCTCATTAGTGACTGGACTACGGGAAAATGATGGGTTGAGAAAGCAATCATGGAACCAAACAAAGTTCTTCATTTTGTGCCGTCCGGTAAGAACCCCACTTGCAGTTAATCACACATGTTCACATACACACGCAAATACACACACGCACACAATCTCTCACACACACACACATGCTTCTGCACTGTCACGACAATGCATCCTAGGGGTCCCTAAACCCCAAGATTGCGTATGCAAAAAAAAATAAATAAAAAAATTGTGTGCTGCAGGCAAGCTGTGTGTGAGCGTGTGTGTTTGTGAGCGTGAGCGTGTGTTGCTTTAAGTTTTCTTCTGGCTGAATCCTGCAGGTCTGCGGAGTGTTTTTCCCGAGATCTGGTGCTGTTTTTTTGGGGGTGCGTTACACTGGAATGCAGACAGGCTTTTCGGGCTGGTCTTCTGGAATGCGCCGTAAATGCTTTTTATGTCGTTAATCTTTGCCGAACAAACAAGGGGGGGAACAATATCGTGCCCTTTTATAGATCCACATATGCAAAACTTGAATGCGCATACATTCACCCTCTTATGCACTAATGTGTACGCAAACAGGAGCCAGGTGTAGAAAGAGCAAGAGAGATACAGCTCGCACAAAATACCTGTAGAGCAGGACGATGCTCTGGGACACTAGAGCTTTTTAGTACATGTGATGCTGCCGTTCACTCTTATTCATCCTGCAGCGCACACACACACACACACACACACACACACACACACACACAAATACACACTCCTGTTTTATTAGACATACATCCTGCTTTCACCTTTTTATGGAAACAGTCATCTGCCTTCAAAATCACAGGAATGGGAACATACACACCATCATTTTGTCTTTGAACACACACACACACACACACACACACACACACACACACCACACCACATTGCATAATTTGTTTTGAGGTTCAACAGAAAGTGAAAGAGCAACTAATGTCCTCATCAATTTTATTATGTGTTAATGAAGACAAGCAGAGTGAACTTATGTGATTGAAAGACAGTGATGATTTGCTCGTGTGACGTGTTTTCGGATGAGGCAAATTACATGGGTATTTTTTCTTTCCCCTTCTCCAAAATCAAAAATTTGGTTTGATGGTTTGTGCGAGCACTTGTTTTCGCTCGAAAATGACTTTGCATTTGTGATCCCTTTTCACACCTAATACCCCCCTCCGAACACCACACACACACACACACACACATACATACATACACATGTTGCGCACACTGGGGTACATTTGAAGGCCTAGGTATTGGAAATCAAATTTGATGCTGTCCTTGACTTCTTGACTGTACATGAGGGAGCAGGCAGGCTGATGCATGATGGAAGTGAGTTTTGGAGCAGCAGTATGGCGGAGGAGAATGGGATTAACGAGATTAATGTTTCAGCCTGCGTGAAGGCTCATGTAATGAGGAATGTCCCCTGCCTTTATGACCGCCTTTCTCTAACGAGCAACGTGATCGCCTGTTCGTCTTTCATTACACACATAAAGGCCTGTCTCTGGATTCCTTTATTTACCATTTTCTCATTAAACTTCCACTTCTCGTTTGTAGTCACAGATGGTGCAGTGTAAATAGCTCTCTGTGTGTGTGTGTGTGTGTGTGTGTGTGTGTGTGTGTGTGTGTGTGTGATTACTGAATTGGTCATCAAGCAAGTAGGTAATTGCTATAACAAAATTTGTGACCCCGTAGTTGTCCAATAGTGTAAATGACACGCCATAGAGGAAATTAGAATCAGGCGCTCTTCAGTGGATGCTCTGTGTTTTTATGATGTGCTATAAATCGCCATTGAATACATGCCCTCATACAAAAATCAGTGTCTGTGAGTAGAGGAACTGCTGTGACAAATATTTGCATCGAACAGGGCTTCGTTTCCCTGCATCGGTTAATTTCTAACGCGTCCCTGCAATGCTGTGAATATGCTTTATCCAAAAATGTGACAAAAATGTGCATTTTTTTCTACGTTAAGACAACGAGATGGAGGAGGAACGGATTTGTGGATGGAGTTTAAAGTGAAGGTGGTGGGGGGGGGTAGACTACCACACAGTGGAATGTACTAGCATCTCAGTCGTCATAATAGATAAAACAGATAAACGTGCCATTGCCTCGTCGTAATGGAACAAATATGGCATGCAGAAATCCTCCCGATCGTACTTCTCCTCTATTTACCACAGGTTTTTGTTTGTTTGTTTTTCTCCAGTATTTTCTACTCCATCCCTGATACTGCATGTCATATACTTCCTTTGCAGATATACATGCAAAAATACACACTTGGGCGTATTACCCCCCCCCAGCAAAGTTGAGATTGCTTCAAGATGTCGGAGGATGCCAGTGTTGCTAAATTCCGACCTTTGATTGTGAAGCTGTGCGTGTGTGAGGAGAAACCTCACCGGGAGTACACACTCTGCGTGCACACTTCTATATAAGCACATGCATAGATGTATATATGTATATTGGCTCACATCATCAAGCTCGCACATACAGGCTTATCATCTAAATCCAGCTCTTTATTAGGCTGAACGAGGTCGTGCGTATTCCTTTACCGTCACTCCGCTTTCCCTCGCCTGTGCCCTTGTACAGTATTTGCAAATCAGAGTGTTCAGAGCATATACCAATATCCTGTACACATATCTCATGTCGTTCCAAAGGATGTCCGTCTTACGCGTTCTGTCCCCGTGCGTCAGTCGGTTTCTGTCCTCCTCTGTCTCAGAGCAATACTGTGAATGGGAAGGGGAATGGTGACCTGGCTTTAATAGAGGAAGAGGATGGGAATGTGCAAGCAATTAGCAGGAATCCCCCAGCAGAGTGCACATGAAACCAGAGCAGCACGAGCCGTGAGCAAGAGAGTGAGACAGAAAGATAGAGAGAAAGAGATTAAACAACGGTGTGCGAAGGGAAAGGGAGATCTGTATTCCCTTGATACGCAGGACGACAGAGTCCACACAGGCACGCCGAAGCTTAGTGTTCCTGCATTTTCCTGGTGCTGTTTGATTAAAGACGGCTGTCGTGTTGAAACACGTCGGGACTGCAGTGTCCGGACCGAATCGTTCGCTGTACTCTGTGTGTTTGTCGTGCTCACGAGGACGTTGTACAGCAGAAGGAGGCATTCTTGCATTTGTTCGAGAAAGAACTATGCATTGTAATTATCAGATTTTTTTTCTAGCTGCAGCTTCTTCTTTTTTTTTGTTTTCGTTTTTTTTTGTGCAGCTGCGTTTTTGTGATTCACATTTCCATAGTGAGAATGGCACCGAAACAGAGAACGGGAGTTGTGGTATGGATGAGACACACTCGTATATGTATGTGCCGTGTCAGTGAGCGGTTCAGGTGTGTGTAGCTCACGCTCAAGGTCATCCAGTGACAGTGTTACTGTCTGTCCGATCGAGCAGAGTGGAGGATGGAGGGGAACTACTTGGAAGCAATATCAAAATGAGACGGTCAAATAGCATATATAATAAGTCATGTAAATAGCTTATCTCATTGCAATCATATTTCACCTTATTAATAAGTGTAGTCCATGGTGGGTTTTTCCCCCCCACATTTCTTTTTAAAGCTTTACCATCCTCTGGAATGTCTGTTCAGTCCTACATGTACTGCAGCTATTCTCACAGCTCAGGCAGAAACAGGGCCTGTTTTGAATTGTGTACGGTACTTTGTGAAACTTGTAAGTAGACGATGTAAACCACATTTAGCAACCTCCTGAGCAGGCTGCTTTACAAACCATCAAAGAATGTAGCGGAGTAATCGTCCTAGTCGAGCAGCTATGATGTCAGTTGGAGCATGTTTATATATTGACTCTGTGTTGTTACTGTGCAGGATTAACACCGCACATTATTTACATAAGTTTTTCATATTTACTGAAGTAACAGCAAAACTGGCGTTACAGGATTTGAATTTGTATGAAAAATTGAGTTGAAGAGAACATTCTAGAGATCTCAGTTCCTCATAAGAGCCTCCTGCTACTGCCATAACAACCTGCATGTGTGTGAAAGTGTGTCATTACTGGTCATCAGAAGGAATTCCCTTTCTCATTAAGAATTCACCGAGTCAGGGGGGATGGGTGCCAAAAAAAACCTCCGGGCAGATTTAGACAGCAAAGTCTCATCTCTCTGTCTTCCTCTCTCTCTGTCTCTCTCTCTCTCGGTTGTGACAGTCGAATGCAGCGGGGAGCACCTTTCTCTTGCATCTCTCTATTGCTCTCCGCACTCTGTTGTGCAGTAAGGAGGTGCTGCATGTGCTAAATGTCTTTTGCTACAGGTTATTGGACGAGAACTGAAATCATGCTCTACTCCCAGGTTCTTGTTCCCTCTAGATCTTTTTTTTTTATGCACACAGTCATCTGAAGACAGAAGCACCTCTACAAGACCAGACACGAAACTCCGAAAAAGCCATAACGTAGCAGCTGTACCGATGCCATGTCTCTCATGTACATTACACCCGCATGTTTCACTAACCGTAAAGAGTTGTGACTTTTCACGGTCATAAATATCTTATGTAAAAGTATTTGTCATAAAAGCCACGCACATGGTTGGTGCATGCATGTTTATTACTGAAGGCCATATGAAGCACTTTGCTTCTGCTGGTCTTATTCTGAAGGACAATGTCCACATGTGGGAAAGGGGATTAATTTTTTGTTGAGAGAGAGCTTAATGCCTAATGGCCAGAAAAAAAAACAGTTCTGCGGATACCACTTATTTGATTTGTTTTAAGCTGTTGTGTAATCTGCTTGTCTCATGTTGCAATACAATACTGCTATGAAGTAATCTGTATAGTCATTAGAGCAAGACTGTACTGAACAGTCTCACACTGCCTGAAGCAAAACTATCCATAGTCTGTTCATTTATGTTACCAAAAGTTCTTACTTTGTAACACATTGTATTGCTAGGGAACGTAGACTGAGCTCAGTGATTTTAGATTCAAGTCCTATTCGGGTGAATTATAACATAAGAAAACTGAAGAAGAAAAAAAAGTTAGATAAAATGAAATTTTAAAATGGCACTAACTTTAGTGAGGATGCATTCTCATTGGTTTATACACTATATGGACAAAAGTGGACACCTGACGACCATCACACTCACGCACTCATGAAACACTTGCACAAACACTGTACTAATATTGGCTAAAGCCTTCATTTGCTCTCAAAACAGACTTAATTCTATGTGGCATGCACTCCATAACATGGTGGAAAAATTCCTTTGAGGTTCTGGTCCATGTTGACATGATTACATCACGCAAATACTGCAGATTCCTACAAATTCCTTTTCAGGTGGAAATTCTTGCTCCGAATCTCCCGTTCTACCACATCCCAAAGGTGTCCTACTGAACTAAGATCCAGTGACTGGGAAGGCCACTGAAAACACTGAACTCATTGTCATTTGTGACATTATCCTGCTGGAGGTAGCCATTAGAAGATATAAATTGTAGGGATGCACATGGTCAGCAACAACACTCAAATAGGCTTTCAAGTGACAATTGATTGGTATTAACAGCACCAAAGTGTGCCAAGAAAATGTTCCTCATGCCATTATGTCACCTACATCAGCCTGGACTGTTCCCACAAGGCAGGTTGGGTACATGGATTCATACTGTTGGTGCCAAACTCGGACCGCGCCATCATTGTGCCTCAGCAGAAATAAAGATTCATCTACATTATTCCAGTCTTCAACTGTTCAGTCTTGGTCATCCCATGGCCACTGCAGCCTCAGCTTTCTGTTCTTGGCTGACAGAAACCCAATGAGGTCTTCTGCTGTTGCAGCCCATCCAACTGAAGGTTCCACACAAGGTGTTGTGCAATCTGAGATGCTCACCTCAATTGTGCAGAGTAGTTATCTGAATTACTGTAGCCAGCCTGGCTATTCATCAACAAGGTGTTTGCATCAGCACAACTGCTACTTACTGGGTGATTTTTCTTTACTGTACCATTCTGAGTAAACTCTACAGATTGTTGTGTGTGAAAACACCAAGAGATCAGCAGTTATAGAAATACCCAAATGAGCATGACTGGCACCAGCAATCATGCCACAGTCAAAATCACTAAGATCACAGTTTCCCCCATTCTGATGGTTGATGTAAACTTGACCTGAATCTGTTGGCCCGTATCTGAATGCCATATGATTGGCTGCTTAGATAATCGAATGAATGTGTAGATGTGTACTTTTTGAACATCCCACTCCATTTTAGTCCCCCCTCTGCTGCTATAATAACCACTTCTATATATTAGGAAGGCATTTCACTAGATTTTGGAGTGTGGCTGTGGGGACTCCAGATTCAATCACAAGAGTTTTTGTGAGGTTGGGCACTGATGTTGGGTGAGGTGGGGTGCAGTCTGATTTCCATATAATTCCAAAGGTTTCAGTGTGGTTGATGTCATGGCTTTGTCCAGGATACTCGAGTTCTTCTACTCCAAATTTGGCAAACCATGTCTTTATGGAGCTGGCTTTATGCACAGGAGCATTGTCATGCTGGAACTGGTTTGGGCCTCTTTGTTCCAGAGAAGGGAAACTGTAATGCTACTGAATAAAAAGATGCTCTATACAATTGTGCGCTTCCAACTTTGTGGCAACATTTTGGTGAAGATTTCACCAAAGACTTCTTCCTAGCTCTGGCTATGAGCAATTCATATAATTTAATTATTGTGTAGCCTGGGCTCTCAAGAGATGCAACATTTTGATGCAACATGAGCAGCAGTTCATAAAGATGTACTTAGCTGGCATCATGTATCTTGGTGGAGGCATGTGTTAGCCTTCACCCTCCCTGGTTGGTAGCTGTCACACGATGGGGCAGAGCTGACATGTTAATGGGAATTGGAATGTGACCAAACTGGGGAGAGGAAAAAAAGAAAAAATAGTGAATAGAAGAGGTGAGTCTTTAGGTGTATGGCTGGGTATCATTTAAAAAATTTTAATGTTGATCTGATACCTTGAATTCAGTGGAGTTGCTAAAATACTATTTACTTTTGTTCTAATTTTGACAATAAACAAAGTAAACATTATTGTAACCTCTGCTGATCTTAGAGCCTAACCTGCTTTTATGATGTATTTCATTTTATGTTTTCATTTCATTTTATATTCAATTTGTTTACTGCTGGGACATTTCTCTATACTCACCTGGAATCTTTGCTTTCTGCTTTCTGATATTAGTATACAGTAGCTTGAGAAGAATTGGTCCTAACTCTGTCAGTGCACCTACAAAATAAAATCAAACATTGTAGTTAAAAGGTCTAATCTATGAAACCTGGAGATTATATTAGCATGAATTCATATGGCTTCATATGGTGGCTAATGGTCACAAAATAGCTAATAAATGCTATTTGCAGAATCAAACCATGGTTGTACACTGACAAAAACATAATAGTGACTGACTTTGTCAGAGATGTCAGAAAGCTGATTGGTAAACTGCTAACTCACCCGGTGATATATCCTCACTGAAAACATTTCTTTCTGTGTTTTGGGTTTTTGTGGCTCAGATTCTTCAGTCTCCAGTGGCAACAGAGCAGTGCTGCTTTTCATGCGGTTAGAAACTATGCAATTTTCTTGACGGAAATTAAGCCCAAGTTTAATCAAATATTTCATCAGGTTTGAGTTATTACCTGACTTTGCAACTACTAGGCTAAGGCATTTATTGCACTGGGAACTGTTCTCATCTACTTTTACGAAGCCCAGTCAGGCTCTAGACCTCTATAACGTTCATCTGTTGTCATTTCACTGTCTGTGCATCAAGACTTCAAGGTAAAGGTAGACCCAAAAGACATGGTAGGACCAAAAGGCCTTGGTCGGGGCATTTTGGGTTCCGATTTTGGTCCCCGGCTCTGCTCAGAAGTAGAAAAAAAACATGTTCCACACTTGAGAGGCAGTGATATTTTGAAGTGGGGTTAAATCTTAATAAAGGTCAATCTAGGTGCCCTAAATTCAAGGTGTTCTAGGTCTGATTATGTTAAAGTAATAGCCCAAGTTTAGAAGAATATGGCAGTATTTTTAATGCGTAGAAAAGCAAGTACATCTTTATAAAATGTATAGGTTTTAAGTAAAAATATTTTAAAATTACCCACGCAGCAGTTATCTCCCACAGGATTCCCACTGGGCAGATTATGAGACAGCAAAATTGCTCTTGTGAAGCTCTAATGCAGCCATAAAATGTTCTCCAAACTGTTGTGCAGAACATTAGAGATGTAATTTTATAATTCATGTTGGAATGTTGCGGGTTGTTGCCTTTGACTGCAGTGTAGCATGTCACACGCAAAGTTGGGCAGAATGTTGGGAAGTAAAACAGTTGTTTGTGTGGCTGAATTTTTTTTTTTATTTTTCTTCAAATAAATACCACAGTATGTGCCACATTACAAGCACTGGCAGTGACTGGAAAAACTCTTTTCAACCATTGTCGTATGGAGAAACGCAAAAGATGAGCTGGATTAATTAAACAGTCTTTATATGTTTATATGAAATTATCCCAGTGCTTAATCAATTAATTGAAAAGAGTTAAGGAACCTGATCCTGTATATAAGAGATTTTTATTTCTGAGAAGCAAACGCAAGAGTTCTGAACAGATTCCCAGATTTTCAGTGTTTCCCAGAAGTGTATATTGTATCATTTGTAAATCACTACACGTATGTGTAGCACACCTTTAAACCCCGACTTCATGAACAGCCCTACAGTTTGTCATTCAGGCATAAGCTCGCTTATAGAAAATGTTTCCCTCTGGGCTCCTAAATGGCTTTTTGGTTTGTTTGGCCTTAAAGACTCGCTTGTCCAACAAACACCGCAGTAGTGGGTTTCCCTTTCAGAAAAGGTTCCAAGTAAAAGAGCTTTGGAAAGCTAGAACACTTAACCTTCCAAGTAGGGCTGCCACAAATGATTATTTTGATAGTCGACTAGTCACCGATTATTTTTTTGCAATTAGTCGACTAAACATTTTAAAGGCGCGCACGCACCCCAACAACAACATTTTAACGGCG
>JAQMCW010000037.1:16879714-16893228 GCA_030068335.1 Chrysichthys cranchii | reverse complement strand
GTGTGTGTGTGTGTGTGTGTGTGTGTGTGTGTGTGTGTGTGTGTGTGTGTGTGTGTGTGTGTGTGCGCGCGCGTGCGCGCGGTATGGAATTTCTTCACCGAGACACATTCTTCTACAAACAAGACTTGATCCAGGTCACAAATAAAACATTTGACCTATTAAGGCAATTAAAGTGAATTTCTTTTTCTTGCATTCACATTTGTATGAGTCCTGTGTTAATTACAAATACAACTGTATATCACCATATAAAATAAATATATCAAATCCCTTTTAGATTAATTTTTGATGCGTACCTCTCAGACTCGGGTCTTGTAAACCTGACAGCAGCATTGTTCTTGTGATGCTTTAGAGACTTTTGATTTAGATGCTTCATTGATCAACATCTATTACTAGATCTCAGCACGCGTTCAGATAGATGTTGCTATCATTGTAGTGATTCTGTTCTGTTGCTTTAACCTTGTAGTGACATTGTAGTGGGGTATTTCTAACGCTGGGCTGTCTCTCTCTCCAGTCTGCAGTCTCTGCTCACCTTGTGTCTCTCTCTCTGCTGTGCAGGGGGCTCTGTGTGAGTGAGATTCAACTGCGCTTCTGTACGCTAGTGTGCAAAAGTGTAGACGCCTGTGTCTGTGCGCTTGTTTGGGTGTGTGATTGGTGTGACTGTGTTTAAGTATTTGTGTACATTACGTGTGATGGAGAGTTGTTCCGTTTTGTTTGCGTGAGTGTGTGTGTGCATGTTTGCTCATTTGCTTGCTTGAACTGTGTATTTCTGCCGTCTGCAGTATGAAGTGTTCTGAGCACGGATGCAGCTTTTCTTTAGATTTTTGCTTGTGATTTCGCCAGTCTTGTGTGTGTTAATTTATATGCTTGTGTGGGGTTTATTGCTGCGCTTCTCCCTTTAGAATATGTTTTTTTTTGTGTGTGTGTTTTGATTTTGTGTTTAGCACAGAGGGTATGTGTATAATTGTGCTGTCTCCCTTTCTATTCCCTCTGTAGTGTAGAGATTTTTTCAGAGTGGGCAGAGGCATCTATGAGGATCTGTGTCGACGCCTGCCCTTCTACATATCGGACTTTACTGATGGTAAAATACTTGTAAACAGACACACACACACAAGGCGCATACGATTACGTATATTGTGCATAGGTCAACGTATTTAAAAATGTTTGTGGGTTGTGTTTCAGGCATAGTGGGGAACAATAAAGCACTAGTGAAGTATTTGACGACGTCCATTTTCCTCTACATTGCTGTTCTGCTTCCTGCCATTGCATTTGGCTCCCTCAATGATGAAAGCACAAGAGGAGAAATAGGTGAAGACAAGAATGAAGAATCACACCCATACATCACACACAATCCGGATTTGTTGTAGCTAATAAAACGTGATAGCTAACCATATAAAATATCAGATTATTATTAATAATATATGTTTATAGTATATATTAAATCAAATAAATATTGTAGCATATGTAACAGGGCATGCTGTTTCAGGAAGATAATCAATAAATATGCAACTCCAGAAAAATTATAGGACTAGCGTTACCATTTGTCTGCTCCAAAGCGTTGACACTGGAGACTCTAAACAGATCCTTAAAGCAAATTCTATCAAAAATTTTAGAATTTTCTTTGTTAAGTAACAAAACGATAATAATCTGTTTATTATAAGTCTTGTAATATTTTATGACGTTATATAAGCTATCCAAGAAGCAATTCAAGAATGCGTTGTTACTATAGAAACAATAATGCATTATAACGAGCGCATTATTAGAAATCTAGGGATTTGAATTACAATCATCACTACTGTCAGAGCCATGCTGCCATGTAGGGAATAATGTACAGCAAGCCAGTCATTATTGTAAAACAATCTCCTACAGGGTGATGCAGGAGCCTGGTGCGACGTGGCCTTGAATCTTTCTGAAGGGGGTTATAATGCAATAATGACCAGCTCGTTTTAGACAGCCGACTACTTATTAAAGAAATAGTAATCTGACACAAAATATTGATTTAAATTTTTTTTTATAGCTTTTGCTGATGAAATGGTCCACAGCATCGGAATGTTGTACAGAAATAAGAGATGGTGGAATGCCTTAATTGACCAATCAGAATCCAGTATTCAAATGAGCCGTGTAATAAAGTAAATTAATCAACACCATTTGACCAGTCAGATTTGAGAATTTAAAAGCTCTCTGGTATAAAATAAAATATTGTGGTCCAAAGAGTTGAAAGCTTTATTTATTTACTTATTTATTTTTGTTATAGCTTCATTTTTGTTTTTAGACTCAGTGATGAGAAACATATATAGGTTTTTCTATCTGATTATTTATCTTTCAACTTCTTTCAATGCCACACATGCTTTCATTTGGATTTTTAAATTTGAGTATTTTTATTTTGATATTTGATAATGTGTGTCAACGGATTACAGAGTGTTTTATCTGTGTGTGTATTAGATGTTCAGAGGACGATCATTGGGCAGAGTATAGGTGGAATCATCTATTCACTGTTTGCTGGCTCTCCTCTGGTCATTCCCCTAACTACTGCACCTATCGCCATCTTCATCAGCGGTATGGCTATTGCTTACACACACACACAGAGCGCACACACACACCCTCACTCACGGAACACACACATGGCCGTCTTCATCAGCGGTATGGATATTGCTACCTGATGTACACATCCACATGAACCCATATGCACAGTGCCCCTCTCCCACACACACGCTCACACTCATCTCATTTTGGCGAGAGTTGTTTACTTCATTCTCCGAGTGAGTAATGAGTCTGTGTGTAGAATTAGAGCCCTGTTAACCGCAGCATGCCGTAGAAAGGATTTCTTACTCGCGAACCAGGAAGCTAACTATGAAACATGGTTGCAGTTTGTTTGGGCAAGATTTGTGGTTCGTCTCTCCCAATCAGAGAGTCTTGCTTGTGGGTTTATGTTGATGAACTTAATGGAAATGCTTGAGAGAATTATTTGACTGTTGGTGGAAGAATTCTTGAAGATGTTTTCTGTTCTTGGGAATAAAAGGGGAGATTGTTGTGACTCCATTTTAAATGTTCCAAGGAGATAAACAAACACACACATGAGAAACAGAACAAAAAGAAAGAAAGAAAACAAAATGCAATATTAAAGTCTTAAAGAAATCAACATTTTTAAAAATAGGTTTTTAAATACATTGTAACTCGGTAATTTATTTATTTAATTTTTTTTTTAACTTTTAGTTCAGTACACTGGAATTTAAAATGAAACAATGAGTATAAGGCTAAAGCACGTTTTAGCTTTTAATTCATGCGTGTCCAATGGGAGAAGCTTAAAGGAATCACAGCACTGTTATGTATTTACTTCTAAATAAACACAATCCTAAATTGACTTGACTTGATTCTTAATATATTTGTTTTTGGTACTCAGTTGCATTTGTAATTGATTATTGAATGAAATCATTGACCCACTGTCATCAGCTTTAGCAGTTCAGATCATTTTCCCCCCACTTTCTTTCTTCCTTTTTTTTTTTAAAACACATTTTCCTCTTTCCATACAGCCTTAGCCAACATTAACCTTCCTGTTTCCTGTTTGGGTTTGCATCTTGTGGTAGTCTTTGTCTGTTGTGGTTGACCTATTCATTGGTTAAAAGAAGAATTTGTAATGTGGTTTTAAAACACTAGCCCTCTCTTGTGGTTTTCCAGGTTGTTTATTTGGCACAGTTGATCTCTATATTTCCATTTAATTCAGTTTTGTGACAGAATGCTTTAGTGGAAGGATTTTACATGTACATTAAGCCACCATATATGCTCCTAGATAAACACACGTGCACATACCGAAGAACCATAAAGAACTGTAAAGTTTGCATGTTTTGTATTAATCGTGCTTTTAATAAGATGTTAAATGCATGTTGTGTGTCTACAGTAATCAGAGGGATCTGTGATGATTACGAGCTGGAATTCAGTGCGTTCTACGCCTGCATTGGTCTGTGGAACAGCCTGTTCCTCATCATCGGAGGGGTCTTCAACGTCAGTCTACTCGTTAAGCTCTTCAAGAGGTCTGGCTCACATACACACACACACACACACACACACCCACCCACCCACCCACAAGCTCACTCGCTCTCATACCGCTAGATGACTGATACATGTTTTCCTATTTATGTCTTCAGGTCGATAGAGGAGGTGATAGCGCTGTTCATTTCAATTGCTTTTGTAGCGGATGCTGTCAAAGGCACTGTCAAGAGTAAGTCTCTTTGTCTTGTGCGGTACTCCAAATGCATTTTGCATCTGAGACACTTTTATGATACCTGCATTTCCATGTATCCGACTGTCACTGACTATGAAGACAATGAGGTTGCTTAATTAATGTGTCTTGGAAAATGCCTTACAGTCTTCCATAAGTATTACCATCCTCCTACGTTGGCCAACGGCAGCATAGAGGAGCTGCATCGCCTAAACCAAGGTTTGACATCAGGGGAGATGAACCTCACCTCGGCAGGGTTACTGTCACTCCCAGAATCCTTCATTTCGTGCACACGAGCACAGCCACTGCTTTGCCTCCTCCTTATGCTTGGGACCTTGTGGGTTGGGTACACACTCTACCAGTTTAAGAGAAGGTAAGGATCAAACATGCATATTCCATTGGATCTAAAGCTGAGATATGTTTTGACACAATCTGTGTGTGCAGTCCCTTCCTGCATGCCAAAATAAGGGAGATTCTGTCAGACTGCGCTCTGCCCATCTCTGTGCTCATTTTCTCCTACGTTGGATCCTACATCTTCAGCGACATTGGCTGTGAGTGAGGTTGCTCCGAAGACACACACAAATTAATTACACTGTGCAACAAATGTTATTTTTATTCTTTTTTTTTTGTTGTTGTTGTACTTGGGTAGTAAGTGTTATTTCCAAATTAATTCTAACCCTGCTTATGCTGCAAAAGGTTAGAAAATGGCTATTATTCCCCCCAAACCTTGCTTTTGTCACCAGCACATTGGTATTTTGAATTTTACCCATTTTCATTGAGAAAATGGGGGGAAAGCAGGTAAATTTCAAATTGTTATTTTCCAGAACATTCCAGACTTAAAAACTTTATAGAATATTACAGTAATATTAAGACGTGGTATAAATGCAGGTGTTTTAAGCCCACCATTTTAGTTCGGTTCCCGCTGCCTAAATGGAAACATCTCAGCATTTTTATTAGATGGCATCAAGAGGCTGTAAGCATCCAGCAGACGCATTTTGCTATGTCTGCGGGGAATTTATTAAGACGAGAGCAACAGAGTACTCCGTGGATGCATCTGCTAAGATGTGTGAGGCCTACAAGACATATTTCAGCATGCCTGTCAGGAATCACGATAAACTGTGGTCACCTCATTTCCTCTGCAAGCACTGGGGGGAAAAAAACTGGAAGGTACGATGGACAATTGGTTTCAGACTATTTTAAAAGTATATCATATAAGAGAAATGTTATGAGAATCTCTTACACGTGAGTCGTGTAAAATGAATGTATGTTTCATACAATTATATTTTATTTTTTTCCGGATAGTACCGAGGGGGAAAGAGAGCCATGAAGATAGATATCGCAAGAATTTGGCAGGAATCCACTGACCACTCAAGCAACTGCAAATTCTTTATGGTGGACCCTTCTAAACATTCGAGTGGCAAAAATGCAACTGCTATCATACATCTGGACCTTCCTTAATCCACTGCCCAGTGCCACACTGCTCCGAGTTTCACATAAGCACTCCTCCGCACAGAGAGCAGCCATCTTCAGAATTGAGCAGCGAATCAGAGAGCGAGGAAGATTTTGTAGATCCACAATGCAATTTCAGAGGTGAAGCATGTACTGCCACAAACACGTAGACAAAAATGTACTACCACAACCAAAAATACCTCAACAACTCAACATTAGAGATCTCTTCCCCTGGCTCATTTGTTGTACCTCAAAGAGGATTACAACAGTGTCAAGACATTGCTAGACACCTTGAAGTATGACGAGTACAGCTGGGAGGTCATCGGCGTTGTGGCATTCCTGATGGGTCTCCAAGTAGGTTTTACCATGTTTCCCTGCTATCTTTGACACCAAGGCACACTACCAAAGGCGGGACTGGCCACAGTGGACTGTGAGTTTGCTGTGGGAAGGAACGACATCACACTGGAGTCACTGGTAGACTTCTGATAGGTGCTGATGCCACCAGTTCACATCAAATTGGGTGTTATGAAACAATTTGTCACAGTTATAGATAAGGGATCGGCACCCTTCAAGTACTTTCAAGACTTGCTTTTTTAAGCTGTCTGAGGCAAGTCAGACCTGTGTCTTTGAATGACAACAGATAAAGAAGATCCAGGAGTGGAAGTTATTCTCCTAGAAGCTCACTAGGAAAGAGAACGCAGCTTGGAGCAGTTTTGTCACAGTGGTTCGGAGCTTCCTGGGCAATCACAAAGCTGAAAATTATGTGGTTAAAATGATGTGGTTGAGACTCTGGTGAAGATCTATGGCATAGTGTGCTGCCTGATGTCTCTCAGAGACCAAATCCTTGATGCCCCTCTTGATAAATTCAAGGAGAACATAGGAGCGTACTCAGAGGAGCAAGGCGAGCGCTTCCACCAGAATATGGTGGACTTTGAACGCAGCTACCAAGGACAACATAACATGAACATGATGGGAGACTACATTTGGGGACTGCTTCTGGACAGTGATTTGGAATATAATTGTAAATCTTGACAACCTACTCACTTCTAAATCTTTGGTTCTCATTTTTGTATAACTTTATTATAAATACATGTTCATTTTGAATCAGATGTTTTTCCCCCTGACTTTATGTAAGCAGCAAGATGCAAATTTGTCATTGAAAATATTAAAATTAAAATGACATGCACTTCAAAACACCAATGTCCTGGTCACAAAAGCAAGGTTTTGAGAGGATTTAATAGCCATACTTTTGCAGCATACGCAGTTAGAAAATAACACTTGGTACGAAGGAACAAAAATTGTTTTACATAGTGTTACTTTATAATTGAGTGCCACTATCACTTGATTTGTAGACCAATTTTGTAAACGCATTCATGTGCTGTGCGTGTGTTTTAGTGCCCGTGTTTAACTATCATGAGGGTTCGTTGTTCCGAGTGGCCGCTTTGGAAAAGCTATCAGGAGTCAGTGTGGTGTCTGCCATGGGGCTAGGCTTCCTTCTTGCTCTTCTCATTTTCATCGACCAGAACATTGTGGTGTCCCTGACCAACGCCCCTGAGAACAGGTACACCGCTCCAAAAAAAACAAAAAAACTTTACTAAATCAGTTTGGTCACTCTAATAAGAAACATATTTGGACATTGTGATGCAATGATTGCGTTTTGGCTTTTGCTATGAAAGGGTGAGATGTGGTGGGGTATTTGTGTGTGCTTTTGTTCACGAGTGTATATGGTAGTGTGTCAGAGGTTACTGAAGGGCATAGCATGCCAAGTAATCCTTTAGTAAAGAACAATGCACTGACGTTTAAACAAAGATGATATTGGATCTAATTTAATGGTACCTGTTTTTGTGTGTATAACTGTATATTCTGTTTGCCTGTCTGTTTGTATTTGCATGTTCGTGCTCTGTTGGTTGCTAAAGGGTACCTCGTATCATTGGTAACTGACTGTGGTTATATCTGTGTGTTGTGTTTGTGTAAATCTTTGTGTGTTCTCTGTGTGCTGTCTGCCTGTGTTTGTGTTTGCTGTAGGTTACTGAAAGGTACAGCCTATCACTGGGACCTGACATTGTCTGGCCTGATTAATATTTTGATGTCGTTGCTGGGTCTGCCTTGGATGCACGCTGCTTTTCCTCACTCCACGCTGCACGTGCGGCAGTTGGCCATCGTGGAGGAACGGGTAGAAGGAGGCCATCTTTATGAGACGTGAGCAGCGGTTCTCTCACACATGGCTTTCACATTCGGTTGTTAGACTTATTCCAGTTTATAAGTTGAAACTTCGTTTTTGTGTGTAGTATCGTAAGCGTGAAGGAGACCAGGGTAACATCACTGTTGGCGAATATCCTGATTGGTGTGAGTGTGTTCCTGCTGCCTGTTCCACTGCAGTGGATTCCCAAACCTGTACTCTACGGCCTGTTCCTCTACATCGCCCTCACATCCATCGACGGTAACCAGATGTGTGACCGTATGGCACTGCTACTCAAAGAGCAGGTATGCAGTGTGAGAGTGAGCGAGTGCATATGTGCATGCGTGTGTGTGCTTGTGTGTTTGTTAAGGATGGCCAACATGGCAAGAATAACATACTGTAATACTTCTTATCTATACCTACCATAAAATTAATGCTACTTTTTTAGATCCATTAAGATGATCTATGTCGGCATATTTCAGTCGCCGTTTTTAATGCGACTGAAATTAAAATCAACACTTTTAGATCAGTACTGACACAAAAAAAACAGTAACTCATCCAAAAAACTCCACACAGTCATTTCTAAATCAAATTTTTAAAAAAAAAGCGCTTTTATTTGACTTTTATTTAATTTTTAATTATTTCACCTGGAACAATTAATATTCTTACTTAGTTGCACTGTACATTTGTCTTAACCCATTAAGTGCCAATTTTTTTTCCTGAAAATTTTCATGTATTTCTATTAATTTACATCCAAATAGTAACAAACATCTACTTTCAAGAAATATGACTGTTAATTTTTCTGAAATTTCGATTTTTAGTCAAAGTCCCAAATGGGGATCATCGCACATGCCATCTATTTTTTTATGCCATTCAAAATATGATCCCCAAATGGGGACCACGGAAGCTAATGGGTTAATAATGAACTCCTGCTACTGTCTGGTCTCAAATTTATCCATTACGCTAAGTCATATCTCACCACGCTCCATAACCCATGTAAACTCAAACACACCACTTTCATGAGAACACCTTTAACACACTCACTTGGTAACATTAAGTTTGCGTCAGTCAGGTTTGAAAACCAGGTGATTTTAATATGGGGAACGTTTTTCGAGGCACGCATTTGAACTGATGCCATTACATTACAAGAGGACTCGTCATTTCTAAGTAACAAGATGTATATGTCTGATTTAACAATGATTATAATTGTCTGATTAACATGTCTACGTTAATGACCTTTCCATGAGAAAATCCCGAGAGCCTGAAAAGACAACAGAATTGATCACATCTTTCCAGGTTTTGCCAGCCAATCACCCAAACCCAAATACTTCAGACAGCACACTGAAGCCACAACAGGAAATAAGAGCTCAAAGGCACTGAAACAGAGTCAGTGAATAAATGTTGTAAGCGAGTCAGAACGCAGTTCTGTTGCCCATTTGTGCAGATGATTAACATTTTTTATGAATGTTACACAATTTTCACGAGCAAGGCTGTAGTGAACTTTGAGAATATGGCGTGAGCAGAGAAAAGGTGCAGGTGATAAACAAATTCAAAATCGAATTAGGTTTTTAAATTCTGCTGATATAGTAAGAAAAAAAAGAACTTAAAAATGCAGTACACGTTAACTCGAATCAACAGAGATAATACAGCCTTGTGTCCCAGTCAGTGCTTTGATGGTTGTTATAATAATAAATAGGAAGTAGAATTATGTACGAATTATATTTCAAGTATTCGTTCTGGTTTGATAGGGAATGCTTCAAAGAAGGAATTGACAGGCTGTAGGAAATGGCTTTTAGAGAATTCTGGATTGCAAGTTTATTTATTTTTAAATCAGCTTAATGCCATATAATGGCTTCATTTAACTTGATTTGGCTGTGCAATATCATAGATTAATATTTGTTTTTTATTACTTATAACAGGAATAAATAGGCATTCAGTATTTCTTGCCTAAGTGAATGGCTCCCCCCCCACCCTCCCTTCTTTGCATGGCATGCCACTGATAATCTTAGTCTAGCTTGAATGGCAACAAGTTAGCTAAATGAATTTGTACAAATTGGCAGTTTATTTGTATATTAACTTTTTTTTTTTTTTTTTTTTTACATTTTGTTAAATTTTGCACAACCTGTAATCTTACTACCACTCCATCCGCATAGTACTGCATTATATACAGTCAGAACATTTTATATAGATTATATACTGTCTATGCGCTGAACACGATGGCTAAATTCGCAAGGCGAATTGCTCAGTGTGTCCAAGTGTCTCAGGAAGGTGCTCATCCTGGGCGACCGTCCAGAGTTACTCTAGTTCCCTCAGGCTGAAAAACATTTGATAACCAAGCAATGCTCGGCTCTAGCGATGTGTACAATTTTATACAGAAAAAAAATTTCCAAACGAAGGTTGATGGCTAAAAAAAAATAAGAAAAAATACGGACAGGAAAATGCTTCAGGAATTGCGGTCTAAGGGTTTGTCGATTTTTCAGCAATAGCTGGACATTTTCTCTCAGTGACAGCATAGTTTCCTTTGGGCTCATTCTAATTAACATTCCTGTGACCTTCGCACAGCCTGCGGTACGTGAATATAGTTACTGAGCAACAACATGCTGCTGATGATAAATGTCTCTGATCAGCTTTAACTTTTTTTTCGACGTAAAACAGGCCACGGTAGACTCTATAAAGCGTCACTACTTGTCAGATCGTGCTACATGCCCTCACTGCATCCGATAAGCTTTTCTGTGAATATTGGGTCTAAATTGCATCAATGCGCTCACATATTTCTTCACATAATTAATGCCTTGGAAACCTCTGGAATAAATCCCCCAATTAAAACCTTAGAACCATAGGACCATATGACAGCACTGGTTCAACCCTGTTTTTTTTTTTTTTTTTTTCCTTTTTATAAATCGGGCTAAATATGTTTTTCCTCCACAATGATTTCAGTATGTAAGAAAGTGATCTATGAGTGTGAATATTCCTGGGCTATTGAGATCAATGTCATATCGCCCATCTAGTTTTTGGCAATATGAGAGACTGTGTGTGTGAGAGAGAGACTAACAGACAGGGCAATTGCGTTTGAACTATGACATGAGCGTATTTGTGTTGATAAAGTATTCAGAACAGCAGCCTCTCTTGCAACTAACTAGAGGGCAAGTAAAAGTCATGGAAGGCATTTTACGTATGTGCTTAAAAACAACATTGGGTACATCTTGCAAATAAAAGCAAGGCACAAGTGTGCCCTCTACTGGCTGTCTGTTGGGCCTGATTACATTGAAGACTGTAAACGCTCTGGTAAGAGACAGGCTCTATCATGGCCGCTTCTGCTTTCGAACTCAGTGCAGCTCTCCTGCATTGTGTTGAAATAATTAAATGCCATTTTCCCCCCTATGGTTTGCTTATTCGGAATGCAAAGTTAGTTATTTCCCCATACCCAGTTTCTCATGCTTTTCTCTTTTCAGACGTCCTACCCCCCGACTCACTACATCCGGAAGGTACCACAGAGGAAGATCCATTATTTCACTTTCCTTCAGATGGTGCAGCTGCTGTTCCTCTGTGCATTTGGAATGTACCCACTCCCGTACATGAAAATGATTTTCCCTCTGCTCATGTTTATCCTCATACCTATCAGGTTTGTCTCGTTCAATATTTCACTGTGAACACACACAGGCACAAAGCAACCAACTAAATGCACTTTCAGTTAAGAATGAACCATTTCAGAGTTATTTTCACCATATAGAGTTATTTGGGTTTTTATTATTTATTTATTTATTTGTTTTTTTTCGATAGGCAGAATCAAAAAGTAAAGGCAATTTTTAAAAAAAATTTGTTGTAACCCAGAGAGCAAAAGACTACTTCTGGGATATGAAGGAGCCTACTCTGGTGCATTTTCAAGCGCATGGGCAAACAGTGAGCAATGCAAATTACTGTACGTTGCTGTGAAATGAACTTAAACGTGCAATTCGCAGCAAAAGAAGAGGAATGCTGTTCAAAACAGTCTTGCTGCACCCTGACAATGCACGTCCTCATACAGCAGCAGCGACAGTAGAGACAGTGCAATGGCTCGGGTGCGAACGTCTTCCACGTACTCATTACAGCCCAAATTTGGGGCTGAGCAATTATCATATCCTTGGTCCACTGAAGGAGGTGCTGTGTGGTCGCAGGTTCACCTCTAACGATGAAGTAAGGGCAGCGGTGCTCACCTGGCTTCAGCAGCCGAAAAACAACTTCTCTGTGGGAATATGGAATCTGGCTGAATGATGCGAGAAATGTGTCGACTTGCATGGGGACTATGCAGAAAAGTGATGCGTTCAATTTCACACAGTTACCTCTGTTAAAGCCGTCGAACGTATTTTGCCTTTGCTTTTTGATTCTACCTCGTCATAGAATCTTTATTTCTCTTAAATCTGGTTTGAAGTAGAACCCTTTAGAAGACTAGAACCAAAATCCATCTGAAGAATTCTTGATGAACCCTTTTGTGTCTGTTTTTCTGCTTCTGTTACTAACGGCACTGTAAATGTCTTAGGAATTGTCTGCTGCCCAGGATCATTGACGCCAAATACCTGGACATCATGGACGCACAGCACATGTAAATGTGCAGCTCCATAAAAAAAAAAAGAAAGAAAATAATTTAAAAGGAAAAAAAAAAAAGGACTCTGGGAATTGTATTTTTGAAATGCAAAACTCTGGGAGGAAAAACAGACTGATTCTAGTGTTGTACAGCAGACATTCTGGTGAAGCACTGTAACAGAAAGAGAGAGAGAGAGAGAATATAAAGATTGAAAGGCTGACTCCATTCCTGTCTGTTTGATGTTAGTCAGTCACTGCTTCTCTCCCGGTTTTCTCACACCAAAGCTTCTCTCTTTGGTTCAATCTTGTGTACCTCTGTTTCATTATGTGGACCACTCGCTCGAGTTATAAAACCGTGAAACTCACATACTGTGGCAGTTGAATATTATACTGTACTAACAGGAAGAGACTGGTGACTGATTAGCTCTTCTCATAGTTTCTCTGCTCCCATACAAAAGGTCACTGAACAAGTGGAGTGAAGTGAAGTGGCTCTATCTGTAGCAATACCTCTTCGATGTTGACAACTCGCACATACAAAACAAACCGGGTGACCCTTCATGACTTCGCTTTCCTTCAGGTGAAGGGTCTCGGTCAGCTCGTACACGACGTAGGTCCTACGCATGTGGTGCATATCATTGAAAAACGTGTGGTGCATATATTGAACAAGTCAAAGCATACCAAAAGAACACACACACACCATGCTTGATACTGTGTCTCATAGCAATACAGTGATAAGGAATATGAATATTTTAGATATTTCTATGAAAAAGATTATTATTGGGCTTGCTATATATTTCCAGGACATGTGGTGACATGTGTTCAGAATGTAACGTTAGTGCTGATGCTTCAGGGATAGGGGAACGGGTCTGGGCGCCGAGAGCTATTTCCCACGTAGACACTGCAGAACACACTCTTACCATAAGCTTTGCATATTACAGAACATCACCACTGTTTGTCCTCAAAATGCACAGAAATATGTGCGCACGCACACACACACACACACGTACGCACAAAGATAAATGCTAATAGGCATGGACTTATAAACACAAACTAGCATGCTTGCTCACGCACACTCCCTCCTGACCCTCCTTTACAACGTATATACACACACAG
>JAQMCW010000037.1:16787821-16801611 GCA_030068335.1 Chrysichthys cranchii | reverse complement strand
ACCTCACAAAGATTGGGGGATTTAAAAATCAATGTGATTTGAACAACTTTTTGTTTTCTGGTAGTCAGGAGGATATACAGTGGAACCTCGGCTTGCGAGCATAATTCATTTCGGAGACATGCTTGTGATCCAAAGCACTCGTACACCAAAATAGGTTTCCCCATAAGAAATAATGGAAACTCAGATAATATGTTCCACAACCCACAAATATTTATATAAAAATGAGAAAATATAATACAAAATATAAAGTAAAAATACATAAAACTGTCATGAATTTGCGAGCGTGCGTGCGTGCAGCGCACCTGTTCTGAGCACTCCCAATAGCGGCGCATGTCAGATAATTTGCACGATAAAGACTACTTCCTGGTTTTCCTCCCCAGCGCTACGGCACGTCACATGGGTGGCGACAGGTGTACTGGATTGGCACTGATTGTGGGAGCTATAAAAAGACTTGCACAGGCACGCCAAGATCAATAGCTGCCATTTTCCACACTCTTGCCAAGCCTTGCTATTGCCGTGTTTGTTTTCTCCGGTTCTGACTAAGTTTCTGTTTCTTTTTATTCAACCTCACCACACCTGACAAAAACAAAATAACCTGCACTTTACCTTTAAAAAGAATCGTAGCTGGTGTGAGGGAGAAGGGAGAGGACTGTCACTTTTGACTCATGGAATCACTGAAGTCTGTCGGCTTTTTCTTTTCGTGTGACTTTAACAACGATCGCTGCTTTTGCCTCCTTTTGAGGATTTCATGGAAATGCGACATTGCGTTGTCATTAAGCAGATTCATCGCTCGCACTGCTACAGCCTTATTCGGGTGGTGCTTTTCTACAAAGTTTTGCACTCTTTCCCACATTTTACCCATCTCCCTGAGGGCCATTTTTGCCCACACACTAACAGTATACGCTAGCGTGGATGTTGATTTATATGAGTGAGCCACAATCCCGCAGTGAGTGAGAGAAAGAAGTTATGATCACGTGAGGCTAGGCAGACGAAGCGTATGCATGCTACTCGTATTGCAAGACATCACTCGTTAACCAAATCAAAATTTATTAAAGTTTTTTGCTTGCCTTGCAAAACACTCACAGACCAAGTTACTCGCAATCCAAGGCTCCACTGTATTTTTCATGTTGAAGTGTTTTGGGCCCCTCTGTATGTTTGTCAAGGTTCTTGACAAATATGTGGGACTGTATGCCTCTGTTCCTCTGATTTATGCAGTGATATAACACTGGTTTTAGGTCAATTCTGAGGGACAGCGGGTCTTATCGCTACCTCCACACAGCTGTGCTGGTAGGCGGAAACTTGCTAGTGTTTGGCGGAAACACCCACAACGACACATCCATGAGTTATGGTGCCAAGTGCTTTTCTTCTGACTTCATGGCCTACAACCTGGGTGAGTAATGTCGCTGAGGAGTCGTTATTGGCAGTAACCAACTTTATGAAGAGAACCATTTGTGCTTTTGTATAAGGTTCAATGTCCAGAGAGATGCGTTTCGTTATGTTGCCGCTTCTTAATTTTACGACAGTCACAGGTTATGTTAACCATTACGGTTAGCCATGGTTGACGCCAGGCCAAATGATGACTCACGTGACTAATAAGATTTATGTAGATGTTGAGGATAAATTGAGTACTGTCTTTCACCATATGCAAATAGTTGGACTTGATATTTAAAACCTGCATGAATAATACAATTAACAGAGTAACAGTCCTTTTCATTTATTACATTTCCAATAACTGATATGCAGCCCATAATTGGCTAAAACCCCCACACTCTTCCTGGGATGATTGTCAGGTTTTCATGGAGAGAATTGGGGAGTGATGTGTGATGTAATTTAAGTCCATTTGTGTGCCATCTCTCATAACAGTGATGCATGGGATGAAAAGTTACCAAGTCAGCATTTTTCTGAGATAGATGGCAGTGATGTATTTAATTAGCCTGTTTTGACGTGCTGTCTTCCAGGCAGGAATTTAATAATGATTTAATATTATAATCAAATGAATCGCATAAGAAAAAACAAAACTTTCCGATTCACACTTATTTCACTCATTTTAGACTCTTATCACAAGCATTAGTCATGCCTAGGTAGCAGATGTGTGGTTTAAGCTGAAAATATGTGTCTTCTGCACCTTTCTGTGGGAATCCATCATAGTCACACATTGGTTTATTCAAGAAGAGCATGCCTTCAGGTCTGCGATTCCCAGAAACCCCAGCAGAGGGCAACTTGTATTAAGTTATGAAACCACAGAGACCTCTGAAGAATGTCCTCATCTCCTATATCACCATGTTATTTCTTCTCACTCATTAGCGTTCGAAATTTCAATTGTAAGAGTCGGGTTTGAATTGGTTTCAGTCTGTGATACAGGTGTATTTGGGTGAATTGTTAGCTTTTCATTCAGTTGCTCAAAGCATTTTATAGATTATCCATTCTCTGAATTAAGAGTGACATCTCTAGTGATTATTGCAGTCACAGCCCAGAACGTGTGGACATGGGTTTTTTTTTAAATTATTTTTAAAATATATTCACTAGCTGTATAACTAGTATTATAAGCATTTAGATAATAGCTTTTTCGTGGCCCTGAAATAACCATAAGAGGAAATCTATTACTGGGTAATAGTGTGTGGGGTTTTTTTTTTTTTGTGTGTGTGTGCTGTGACCTTATGTCATGTAGTACTTTGTAACTCAGGCGGCCTTTTAGCTTTTCTTTTTTTTTTTTTTTTTTAAAGATGATCTTATGATCGTGCATCATTGCAGCTTCATAGGAGTCATACGGTCACTCTATCCTCAGGAGAGTGGCTGTTCTCTGTCTGACAGTGCTGTGATGTTCAGTTTGCCTGAGGATAGTCCATGCCAGGGAAGTTCTGATGTCACCTGATGCTGGGCTTTTTGCAGCCAGCTCAGGTGTGCGACTAAATGATATGAGGCCTTTTTATTTTTAACTCACCTGAGCAGGTGGAACAGCCCACACCTGACTGGTGAGATATAGCGGCGCATTCCTCCCAGTTTCAGTCACTTGGTATTACTGTACATGAGATCATGCAACTGTGTACACATCAAGCTGTGCGATTTGTAGTCACTAGGTTGGTCTGGAGGGTCTGGGTCCCCTGTATAGATGAAAGTTGCTCTCTTTCATGTGCTAGTACATGGAGATCACAGGCATTTTTTTTTTTTTTATTTTAGATTCACTTATCATGGCAAATAATTGTTTTTGCTGTTTGGTCTCTTCCTGGCTTCTGTAAATGTGCACAAAAGGTCATTTTGCTCCGTGTATCTGTTATCCTCATCTACCTAGTCTGTGTAATGATTATAAAGATGCAAACAGCCATGTTATTGTGTACTCAGGCAATTTCTGATGTGTGACAACACACCTAGCTGTACTTCTGCTATAAGGGCAAGAATATCAGTTGTGTATATAATATTTTGTCCCCTGAATAGATCATGCCATCTCCACAGGAAATTGCCAGTGAATGCATCATGGCTGGCAGTTCTTTCCCATGAAATTTCAGGGTGCACCAAAATTTCATTTAACAAAATGGACGTTTCCATGAAGACCTTGGAGTTTTTGCAAGGGGGCAACAGTACAGGGAAAGAGCATGATGCAAACTCCATATAAATTAGGAATTTCTCCACTGTGGAAACTAAGGTTCATCATGGCATGCTCCAAATAGACAATATATCAGTGGTGCTGTAAATAAACAGGTGAGGAGATGCATTCTCTACCTCTTTTGAAATGCTCTGGCTGAGTGGTTTCCCCCTGTTATTTATTGGGATTTTCACCTCCATCAACCTTCTCTCAGTGCTGGCTCTGTTCAGTGGAGGCTCCACCTTTATGTGGTGAAAGTGGTATAGGAAATCATGGAGTGCAGCAATACTGATGCCTGTTGTGATGAAATTGTGCTGATCTATGAAGATGTGAACCACAGCAAAGCTTGGAAGCAGTGCATAAGATATTCCCTTCGGGTTGTTCCAGTTTTTCTCAAATATTATAATACTGCGTGTCGTTGACTAATCTGAAATTTTATTTGAATTTCATTTATATGCTATTTTGAGTGATATCTGTGGCAGTTCGGCAACTTCTGAATCATGACCGTTTGTGTCTTTAAAAACCTCTGTTCTTTGCTTAAAAATAAATGCAGATTTCTAATTAAGGGGTTGATAATGGCTAATTGTTTTCTTATGCCTCATTTCTGTTTGTTTCAGCGTGTGATGAATGGACTGTGCTGCCCAGACCTGAACTTCACCATGATGTCAATCGCTTTGGACATTCTGCTGCCTACACCAACGGGTAAACCTAATCTCTTTAAAAGTTTTGATGATTGCATGATCAAATAACTAGCCCTAAGTTTCTATAGCTCAGTTTATGGCTGTACATTAGATCTTTGACAGTGAATATGAAAGTGAAGGGTCTTCTCCTGTCCAAACATCAATGTGTTATGCCATGCTGAAGCAGAGCTGCCTGTTGGTGCAGTACACATCTGTTTATGACATGGCTGGTTGCAGGTTTTGCAAGGTTTCTCAGTACATTAATGGATTTTCCTATGCAGGCCTGGCAATAAATCCAATCTGGGGCTAATTCCTCCAGTAATCTACTTTAGCACAGATTAGTCAAATTAATTGGAAATAAAAATGAACAGCCTGAAATATCTACTTGTTGACCCCACTTCACAAATAAATGCAGATCATCTGGCACATTTATGCAATGATGCACAGCTACATGTACTCCATAGTCGTCCACAAGGCATATTTATTCTCTCTTGTGTCTGTACACTCTGTAGACACTAGGGTTGTCACCATACTAGAAATTCAAATTCGATACGAGAAAAATGATCAATGCTCAGTACCGTTTTCGATACCACAGGGAATACTAGAAAAAAAATTAAGAGCTGTATTTTATTTAAATAAAGATAAGATCAATGCAAACAACTTTTTTTTTTAGACCAGCTCCGAGTTATACTTTCTCTAATGATATATAAAATGTGAAGACTTCAGGTGCAAAACCCCCCATCTGACATCTTTAGTTTTAAAAGATTTGCTCAGGCTTCTATGTATTTTTGTTTTATCAGATTCCGACTTGATTGCAATAAAAAAATGTAAGAAGAATCAATTTATTATGCTTGGGGTTTTTTTTTTTGTTTGTTTTTTGTTTTGTTTTTTTTCCCCAAAACCTGCTCTGTCTTTGTGCACTTTTTGGAAAGTAACCTTTAAATGCACTTCAGTAACATTATGAACAATAAACAGAAAATATTACACCTCAACAATACCATACACTGTTCTCAAAAATAAAGATAATTTTAAAATTAATATAAAAATATAATGTATTAAAATACATTAAAAAATGAATACCAAAAATAAATAGCTATAAAAACAGTGTACTGTCCTGTCAAGTAAGTTGAGACACAAAGTGGTGCATGAAGTTTGCAAACAACAAACAGGCCAAAATCTCACACCTCACATCACACCTAGACGGCACTGTTATCACCTATCTCTGCAAATGAGTATCTAAACTGATACTAATTTTTAGTATCAATTAATGAGTAGTTGTTTGCTTTTTTTTTTTGGGGGGGGGGGGGGGGGGTGTTAAACACACAGACACCACTGATATAAGCTTTCAGATCAGAATGATCACATACATTTGCTCCTGTTCTTGTGAGCCATCTCTTTCACCTAACCTCGCTGCCTTTTTCACTTCTCTGTAAAGTTAGCTCTTGTCAGCTCCTCTTTAGCCATTGATCTCCTGAGCTAACACCTAGCCTTTTTATCTCTGTTCTCCCTTTTCACTGTTCTTATCCTACCCTCTTATCTTTCATTTCAGTCTATCCTGTGTCCTCCCTTGATCTTCTTTTTAACTGCCTGCTGTCAGTTATAAAGCTCTCTCTTCTCTCTTTCAGGGTGATGTATGTGTATGGAGGCTTTAACAGCCTGATGCTGAGTGATATGCTGAGGTTCACTACTGCCAGCTGTTCTGCTTACTCTGAAAGTGACGCGTGTGAGACAGCTATGCCAGGTGTGCGGTGTTTGTGGAATGCTACCACCAGTACATGCCTTCCTTGGGAGACGGGCAAACTCCAAGACCCAGAGATATGCCCTCCCCGAGTGTGTAAGTAGCACCAAACCTTAAACGTCAATGGCTTTGTCACCTCAGTAGTTGGAGAGTGTTTCTTTGTTCTGTGGGTTAGGACTTCTGTTAACCCTGTGATTTCATGAAAGCCCTAATTTCAATAGGACATCATAAGAAGATATGTATACAGTGAACCCCTGCCTATCGCGGGGGACATGTTCTGGCGACCCCCCCCCGGCGAAAGGTGAAATCCACAAAGTAGAAAAATTTATTTCGATTTAAATGTTCTTTTAATGTTTGAATTAACATTTTTTTTAAATTTAGATTTTATATTCCAGAGTCCCGCGAAAGCCAAAAAATTCCGAGAATCAAAATTTGAAAATCTGCGATGCACTGAACCCGCGATAGGTGAACCACGATATCGCGGGGGTTCACTGTATATTAGTTTGTGTATCTTGCGTATAAATCTTACAGACTCAGTTTTCCACATGATGCAATATGATTTAGATTTATAAGCTTATGTTGCTGTACCTCCAAATGAAGTGTGAGTCTGCTCAGGATGTAGGGTAGGCCTACTGTTACTTTGCGAATGATGACGTGGAGAACTATTTTAAGTGTAAGATTTGTGGGCAAGTCCTCCTTACAAGCCTATTTACACGCAAAAATGTTAATTAGATGTCCCACACCAGTTGCCCTATTTTCTATTTTGATTCTAATTAACATATAATCAGTTATAATCAACAGTAATGGATTTATGATGGTTGCTTCGATTCTTTTTTACTTACATTTTTACGTTTTTTTACTGCGTCAATTCCAATCGTCCGGTGGTTACACCTGTAGCTGAAAACTCCGCGTGTGTGTTTGTGTGGGCATGTGTTTCAGATACAAGCAGTGATAAGTGTGACCAGTACACTGACTGCTACAGTTGCACAGTTAACACCAATGGTTGTCAGTGGTGCTCTGAGCGCTGTGTGCCCATCCTTAACAACTGCACTGCTTCTTTGGTGAGACCGGGCATTAATATTCTGTTAATATTAATAATGTTCTGAGAGCATGTTATCGGACACATTACTGGAGAAAATGTGTTAATGTTCATTATTGTAGTGACACTAATGCAGAATAAAAAAGAATGCAGAAATATATGATAGAAAAAATAAGTAAAACAAACGCTAGAGGAGTAAAAGAACGCAAAGTTTAATGGATGACCCAAAATAAAAGGAAATATAAAAAAAATTAATAATAATAAAATTTTGCATCAGTCATGACCCAGTATTGTGTGCTTGCTTGTTGTTTTACTCATGACAGGGTGCAATAACTGAGCATGAAGCGTGTCCTAAGGGTGTCCACTCTTATGTGTGTAATAAAAAAACCAGCTGTAAGAGCTGTGCTACTGACCAGAACTGCCAGTGGGAAGCCAGGAACCAGGAATGCATCTCTCTGCCTGGTAATAACTGTATATGGACTGAATACACAGGAGTGTGTGAATTTTTTTTTTTTAACTTGCTTTAAAATATAATCGAAGAACATTTTATTATAATAATAATAATAATATGAAGAGGTGCTTAATTACATATGTGATTTGGAGACATTCTGTGCAGCTGTGCAATTTTACAGTTAAGTTTACCTGCTAATTAATCAATTAAAACCATGACTATCCATTTCTGAATGTTGAAACTGTGCTGTGGTTTTTGTGCCATAGAGAATATCTGTGGGGAAAGCTGGCACCTGGTGGGGAACTCGTGTATGAAACTTGTCACAGCTAAGGACTCGTATGACAATGCCAAGCTGGCCTGCCGCAGTCGCAACGCCGTACTGGCCTCACTAACGACACAGAAAAAGGTGCAATTTGTCCTCAAAGAGTTGCAGAGCAGAAATGCACATGTGAGTGAAGCTCTAAATCAAGTAGGCAGCTCCCATCCCTGATAGCTTATTACCTTGACCTTTTCTGTCTACTCTGACATTTTGTATTAACTGGTCGTGTTTGACATACACTTTTAAAAAATAATAAATGCTCTCTCACTGGTTTAGTGTTCTCACTCACTCACTCTGTCACTCTCTCTCTGAGTATAGTCCAAATTGGTGACTCCGTGGGTTGGTCTGAGGAAGGTGAATGTGTCGTACTGGTGCTGGGAGGACATGTCTCCGTTCACAAACACCACGCTGCAGTGGTTGCCTGGAGAACCCAGCGATGCTGGCTTTTGTGGCTACCTGGCCGAGCCCAGTTCCAGCGGTCTGAAGGCGGCACCCTGCATTAACTCCTTCAACGGCAGCCTGTGTGAAAGATCAGGTAAACACACTTGGACCAGAAAGCTTATTTTGCTGATTTATTGATGATAAACTCTTACAGACATCTCACTGATGGTTTAATTCCATTTATAAGAGTTTTGTTGAACTCTCAAATCGATTGGTCAGATGGTTCTAGCTGTAGTTTAAAGGATAGGATCTTTATATTAATGCACTTGTTTGCAGAGACTATTTAAAGAAAAACATAGTACAGTTATATATTTAAGTATATATAATAACAGTTAAATATATTTAGAATCAGTCTCAGTGTATCTTTCTAACTCCGCTAAAGTAAATGTTAAGAGGAACGAACTCGTCCCATGGATGTTCCTTAGCATTCGGTGTAACTATTAAAAGTTAAAAAGCATGACAAGACCTTCAGTAATAAAAATTGTAATAATTGGTTGCTATGGTGTGAGGGCAATAAAACTGTGTTTCCGAGAAATAATCCAGTAATCCCTTGGTGGATAATTTTGAAATCTTTTTATTTTTCTAAACAAGGTACTGTGACTCATCATGAAAACATTCATGTTCTCTCTTTGTGTCGTTCTCTTTCTCTCACTCTCTGGGTGTGATCTAGCCAACCACAGTGTGAAGCAGTGTCGGACTCCCTGTGCTCTGCGCTCCTCCTGTAGCGAGTGTACAAGTGGAGGTGCAGAGTGCATGTGGTGCAGTAATATGAGGCAGTGTGTCGACTCCAACGCTTATGTAGCCTCCTTCCCCTTTGGTCAATGCATGGAATGGTACACCATGAACAGCTGCCCACGTATGTACTCATGCCCCACTTTAGAAAAGTTAGCAAGCTGTAATAATATCAAATAAATAGTAGAAAAATAATCAACAAAAGTTAGTCAGAGTTTTTGGCTTGGAGGGGGCATAATTATGACCAGTACAGAGAAGCAGGATCCTGTCATATATTATTCTCTGTTCTCTACCCCCCCAGTTTTTCTGACTACAATGTGTTTGGAGGGCCATGCTATTTAAGCCACTTGAAGCACAATTGCCTGAGTAATTATAAAGAATAAATTGGTTTCGTGAGCAATATTTCTAGAAAACATTTTGTGTCAAATTATGTTTTAATGTTGTGTGCATCCACAGCGGAAAACTGCTCTGGGTATAGGACGTGTACGCAGTGTCTCGATCAACCTGGGTGCGGATGGTGCACTGACCCCAGTAATACAGGGCGGGGTCAGTGCATGGAGGGCTCTTACCGTGGACCAATCCAAACCCTCCTGCATGCTCCCTCATCCTCAAGACCTTCCCTCATACCAGCCCCTCAGGCACTGTTAAATGTGAGCTGGTGTCCACACGAGAACAAGTACAACTGGTCATTTATCCAGTGTCCAGGTACAGAGATCAGTCACCCACACGCACAGCGACACCATTCTTTCATTTAGAACCGTTTGTGAACGCTCAGGCTCTCATGCTGGGCCACTCCCTCTTTATTTACAGCATGCCAGTGTAATGGCCACAGTGCATGTGTCAATGAGAGTACATGTGAGAAATGTGAAGATCTCACAACTGGCAAGCACTGTGAGAGCTGCATATCCGGTTTCTATGGTGACCCCACCAATGGGGGCAACTGTCAGCGTAAGTGATTGAGAGGACATGGCACTTTAATCTCAGCAGAGGTTGTGCGCAGAACAGACTGCCAACTGTGTCTCTGTGTGTGTCTTTTGCAGCCTGCAAGTGTAATGGCCATGCCAGCCTGTGTAATTCAAACAATGGCAAGTGTTACTGCACCACCAAGGGCATCAAAGGAGACCGCTGCCATCAGTGAGTAACATGCTCTCCCACACACAAGCATAAACTTTAAAGAGACAAGAGACTTTGGTGCTCTCTTCAACTATATATAGGTGTTCTTGTGAGTCTTCTGCATTCAAAACTGTGGCATTCACCTCACACTTATCTTATCTGGAAAGATTTGTGTGGTTTGAGAAGACAAAACCTCGTAGGTTGGTAATATAAATCAAGTGCACTTGAGAGCAATTTTACATACTTCAGCATTATATACTGATTACCATTTTTAGCACTGATTCTTTGAAGCAGTGCGACTGACTCATCTCAGTGCTTGAATTCACTTCCACCTGCACAACTAATACGAATGCAAAGCCAGTCAACTCCACCACAACTGATAACGGCTACACGCTGGCTAATTAGGGCAGTGCTTTTACTGCGGCAGTGTCAAACTGCTCTTTAAGTAACAACCAAGAAACCTGCAGAATGCTAAAACTTCAGAATGTTAACTCCTCATACCATTTATTAGTATTTCATTTGCATAACATTAGCGGCTTATGTGGAAAGAGTCTGGCTCATCTACATGCTCTTGAGTGTACCTGTACGCCTTTATTATCTCTCATTGTCTTTCTCTCTATTTAATCTATTTCTAACATCAGCCTTGTAAGTAACAATAGTTTATTTTTTCATGTTATTATTTATTCGTCATGTTAATCGTCTTATTGGTTGTTTTCCCCTCTCCCTCTCGTCATTTCTCCCTCAGGTGTGAAGTGGAGAATCGTTACCAGGGCAACCCTCTAAAAGGAACCTGTTATTGTGAGTGCACTAAAATGGAAACAATTGTACAAAACAGGCTGGCGGAGAGTTGCCGGCTCTTTACAAAGTACTGAAGTCTTTTACTCATTTTCTCAATTGCCTTTTACTTTTGTTGGAGTTGGTGGTTTCAGGTCAGAGTACTCCAAAGGATGACACTGAGGTACCTCAGGCTGTTGTCATCCGGTCTGGTTAATCCCACTGCTGTTAAATGGAGAAGGTGGATAAATAATTATATGCATATACTATAAGAAAGGAAAGGCCACTGATTTGAATCTGCTGAGCAGTGCACGCGCACACACACACACAGAGTTACTTAACCAGTCACAAAGCTTAACTAGAACACACACGTTACTCTAACTCCTGGAGTCTTGGAGGGTTGGGCTGAGGCAGGCCGAGGTTGCAGGTGTGTGTGGGGGGGGGGGGGGGGATATGTGGGGGGAGCATATGTGTGTGTAGGTGTGCTCAAGCTGATCTGTTTGAATCTATCTGAAGCTCACTGGAAAATATTTACATTTTCTTCGGTTTCTTTCTACAAAGTAAATATAATGTGTAAATCTAAATTTATTCATGTCATATTAAATTTGATCTTTCAGGCTGACCTTTAAGAAATACACACACCTAACCACTCTGTGCCTCTTGTACACAGACACTTTGTTGATAGACTACCAGTTCACCTTCAGCCTGACTCAGGAGGATGACCGCTACTACACTGCCATTAATTTTGTAGCCACACCAGACGAGGTGAGCTGCAAACTCCTCTCAGATTGTACACATGAATATTTTGATTGCATCTAGCCTGATACAAGGAGATATAAACAAAACATGGTTGTTTGTAAACCATTAAATTGTGCATCTTTGTGATGCACATATGAAGCCTATTGCTTACTCCCATATACTCACTGTTCACTTTATTAGGAACAACTGCACACCTGCACATTCAAGCAGTTACCTAATCATCCAGTCGTATGGCAGCAGCGCAGTGCAAAAAAAATCATGCTGATACAGGTCAAGAACTTCTGTTAATGTTCACGTCAGAATGAAGAAAATGTGTGAGCTCTGTGATTTTAAGAGTGGCATGGTTGTTGGTAAAAGATCAGCTGCTATGAACTCCTGGGAACAGTCTTGGCATGGTCTCTGAGATGTCAAAGGTAAGAGGCCAGATTGGTTCGAGCAGCCAGAAACTCTATAGTAACTCAAATAATCACTGATTTAAAAACCTTGGTGAGTAGAAAAGCATCTCAACATGCACAAAACAACCTTGATGTGGATGGGCTCAAGAGATTGTTGTGTATGAAATGCCCTGAGTAAATTCATAGAATTCACTGAGATCCCCCCCCCCCCGTTGTTTGACATGAACATTAGCTGAAGCTCTTGACCTGTATCTGCATGATTTTATGCATTGTGCTGCTGGCACATGATTAGCTGATTAGATAACTGCATGAATGTACAGGGGTTCCTAATAAAGTGGATGGTAAGTGTCTGGTTACCACTTTCCTGCAAACCTCTGCCCTTCTTTATTATTCTTTTTTCTCAAAGTTGTCGCTACATGCACATCACAGAATTCATTCACACTTGAGCTTACCAGTAAGATGAAGATTTACACTGATGCTTTTTCAAACCATAGAAACATAATGGGTTAATTATTCATGTTTGAATCTCTAGACAGGATCGCTCCTAGGCCGTTTTTGATGTTATAATAATGCACAAAATAACGCATCTTGCCGATTTCTCCTTAGAAAAATCTCATTAGCCTTCGTTCACTGCAGTGACCTGTAAACATAGTTGTTCTGTTAACCGTGAATTTAGAAGCAATTTGTTTTGTATAAGGATGGTTTTATATTATGTAGTTTATATTAGAATAGGTTAGTGTGTTTGTGCATGTGTTAAAAATGTTGTAAATATCTTATCATAATTATTTATTATGCTGTGTATCTCTTTAGCAAAATCGAGATCTGGACATGATCATTAATGCATCCAAGAACTTTAACCTCAACATCACCTGGGCAACCAGTTTTGCCGGTATAAAAGTTTTTCAAATTGTTCATGATAATGAACTTGGTATATGTTTTGTGTAGCTTTTCAAGTTGCATTTTTCTTTTTCTTCTCTAATTTTTCCCCCCTCTTTTCTTATTCTTGCCTTCAGCTGGTACTCAGTCTGGGGAAGAGATTCATATTGTCTCCTGCAGCAATATTAAAGAGTTCAAGGACAGCTTCTCCAATGAAAAATTTGATTTTCGGAGCAATGTTAATATCACCTTCTTTGTTTATGTCAGCAACTTCACTTGGCCGATCAAAATACAGGTACGTTTTTGTGGCAGACACCAGGGGACTTTTAGGGTCTTATATTGGGGTTGTTTCTGAAAGTTTGAGTCTTCATTGACCCTCTATGAGGTGGCGTCTACATCTGCACAAACCATATTATTTTATAGCACAGTAAATCTGAACAGGAGAGATTCTAATTTTATCAGTATAATGTGCTGGCTTTAGTATACAGTACAAGGTATAGGCCTGTGAGCACTGTTGCAATAAGTGGAAATAATGTGTTACCCATACTGCTCAGCACTAGTTCAATAAATAAATTAGGTTATTTAAAAGGAATTTATGCCTCTATCATTTTAGCCATTTTGATTATTTTTTAAAAAAAAATATTTTTCAAGCACTACAGCTAGCAAGCTAATAAAAGAGCATAGAGTAAAGTCTGCTGAGAAAATCAGAGAACCTGGAGGAAACCCATGTGAACATGGAGACCAATCTTTCTTTTATGTCAAAGATGTACCGTATTTTCCGGACTATAGAGCGCACTGGTAAATAAGCCGCACCCCCTAATTTTTAAGAGAAAATCAGATATTTCCATATATTAGCCGCACCGGACTACAAGCCGCAGGTGCATATATGGCAC
>JAQMCW010000037.1:16759582-16771882 GCA_030068335.1 Chrysichthys cranchii | reverse complement strand
AATGCAGTAAAATGTCAATATGTATATAAAACAATGACTAAGCTATATCATAGCTTAGTCATAAAACATACATGCATAGCCGAGTCTTGCTTATCACGAGATGATAAACGTTACTTGGGGAAGCTGAAATAATCAGATGTTTTCTTACTAGGCATGTTATTAGTTGAAGAAGGCAACTCAACCAATCAAATTTGTTTACAATGTGTTTAAAAAGTGTATTTGAATAAGTTTAAATGTGTTTAAAGCATGTGGGAGGGGAATTTTAAGGCTTAAAATATTTTTTTTTTTTTTAAAGTTTTTTATATGGTGTCTCTAGATCACAGATTTTCACCTATCGCGGGTGGGTCTGGAACTTAACTCCCGCAATAAACGGGGGATCACTGTAATGATGTTTACTGCTATCAATATGAACTCAGAATCTCTTCCAGTACTCTGTAGCTAATGAAAGTGCTTTCTTTCATTTTATTCTCAAGTTGTTGAGTAAGTCTCTCAGGTCTACCAGAGAGCTCTTACTGTTAACCCGTAACTGCTCGGGTTTATATTTAGGTTGCGTTCAGATCGTATTCATCTCAGTTGTCCCTTTGGATAAATATGATATATCTGTCAAATGAATAATTAACTTGTTCCGCAGTTTAATAAGATTACACTTGGCTACACATAACCTGTTGAGTAACCAAGCAAACTGTAAAAAGCCTATATGGATTTGCGTGCATCAGTGTTTCAACATCTAAACCCAGTGCATTCTGATCATTTGTGGCTTCGCAGACAGGTGCAAAAGAAAATGAGTGCTGGAACACCCTGAGTCATACAATCATGTCCTTATGGATATATTAACTGCAACATGTTCAACAGAATGTCAATAGATACATATGAAGATTCTTAGAAATGCCATCTTTTATGATATAATGCATAAATTGCATGTATTTTAGACAATGAAATGAATCAGTCAGCTCCATGGTTAAATGACAAGGATACTCACAGCTTTAAGATATGCATTTGTGCAAACATGTAGGAGTAATTTATACAAGTCGCTATGATTTCTTAATGAGATAATGACTGGAATTACACTCTGCTAATCATCAGTAGAAAGAGGGTTTATGTCATCAGTTTGTTAACTCAGCCCTGTGTGTTATATTCCTCATAAAAAGCCACAGAAGTATCAAATGCTAAAAAAAAAACAAAAAAAAACAAACAAACAAACAAACAAAAAAAAAACTATTTCAGTAGCCAGAGTAAGGTGTTTAATTCAGGTTGAATCGAAGCTGTGCGAGGTGGTGGGTCTCCACAGGCAGGGCTTTTACTTCAAACCTGTTGAGATGATATTAATGTTTGAAAGGAAAAAATTAAACCAGTTGATATAGAGAAAGAGAAAAAGATGTTCTCTGTTGGCATGCCTTCTTACTTTATAGTAGAATATAATTTAAAACGTTAATTTCTGATGGAAAATTTAAAAACGTACATATCAGTTCAGGTTAGACCCTGTAGAAGAAAAGACAGTTTAGATTTAAAATAATGTTATTTTGTCATTGAAATGCAGGGTGTTGCAGGGCCTAAAAATTGTACTGCAGCCAGCCAGCAGGGTCACTAGATTTGCAGTGGCTTCACTTTTTAGAGATGATGGAGTGCTGTCCGTTGTTTTGTACAGTTGCCGGTCTAAACTACCAACCACAGAGAGCAATACAATTTCAGAGCGAATGCAAGGAGTGATAATGATGGCATACAAAAATAGTGGCCGTCATAAATGTGTTAGTGTGCCAACACCCAGCTGTTTGTTCATGTAGAATTACTTCCTCAGACCATTTGTGTGTGTTTGTGTGTGTCTGTGAATTCAAAGCTAACAAAAAAAACTGTTCACAAATGAAAATATTCCTAATGTTTGCTTATTTGAACGCACCCCTGTTGCGAAGCATCTTTTTAAATTGGCTCAAAATCCTATTCAAAATGATATTTTACATCAATTTAGCAGATTTTGTAATTACCAGGTGGTTTCCTTTAATTTTCTGTAATTTCATAGCGCTTTTATAAATAATTCTCTCAAGTTATTACGTTTTGTTGTTGGAGCTAAATTTCCACCAGGTTTCCTCAGGATGTTTTTCTTGCTATTGTGTTTTGCAGGGCACCACTCCCTTAATGTGATTTAAAGTCACAAACGAAAAAAAAAACTGTGAATAAGTATGCAGCATATGATACGCACTGTGCACGCCGGCTGTTATTACCATCACTCAGTGGGGATCATTAGAAAATGAAGGACAGCTTTATGTCCTGCATGTAGTAAAGCTAGAATGAAGTTTTCCCTCTTCGGTAATTTTGGAGACTGTGTACGCTATACGTTGTTTCTCCAAAAACATGCGGATGGTAGATGTTCTCAGTCCTGCCACATGAGGCCTTGCTTGATTGGATGTATAACCTTACAGTCGTAAAGAGTAAATAAAATTGCAATCTGTTTTCTTCTGAAGTAGCTCTGTGATGTTTCTAGACTTTCCCTGAAGGATTCAAAAGCATGATGCTACCCACCTTGCAGCTTTAGCTTTCTGCTCTGTAGGCTTCGTTTCTGTTCTCACCTGCCTCTCTCTCTCTCTCTCTCTCTCTCTTCCCTCAACCTTATTCATAAGAGTTAATTAAACAGAACCTGTGTTTTGCTGGCTCAGTCTGGTTGCCTTAGATAATCTCCCAAGTCCAAACAGAACACACACACACAGTTCTTTAAAGGCTATAATTCAATTTTCTGAAGTGTTTCTTGTTTTCGTGTGACCCCAGGATTAGTATTGTGTACATTTTGGGAGGGAGCAGGGATGTATGATGAAGGCCTTTCTTTTGCATTTACAGTAAAAGGGATCAAGAGGTCCACATTACAATCAGACATGAGTTAACCCTTTACTGGGGGAAGAACCATATTTGGTAACTTCAACAGACACCAAATGACCTCTCTGTGAGGTCGTAGAATGGCATGGATTTCTTCCATCCTAAATAAATATGCCTTTAAGTTTATATGTGTTTTTCTTATACAGCGAGTAATGGAGTGTAAGCGAGTAAGTTAGAGCATGAGTAAATGAAGGGGTGAGTGATGGAGAGTGAGTGAACCAGTGAGTGAATAAGTGATGCAGTCAGAATGAGCGAGTGATAGAGAGTGAGTGAGGGAGTGAGTAAGCGAGAGCATGAGCGAGTGAGTGTGAGTAAACAAGTGATGGAGCATGACTGAATGAGTGAGCGAGTGAGTGAGTTAGAGCATGAGCGAGTGAGTGACTAATGGAGCTGAGTGATGGAGCATGGGTGGGAGAGTGAGTGAGCGAGCAAGCGGGTGATGACGTGTGAGTGAGTTAAAGCATGACCGAGTGAGTGAATGAGTGAGCAAGCAGGCAAGTGAATAATGGAGCATGAGCTAGTGAGTAAGCTTTAGGGACTGAGAGCAAAATAAATGATTAAGTCTCGTGAGTGTTGGAATGTGTTTGAGTGGAAGAGTGATGATGTACCATGATTTTGCTTCCAAGTGAGAAGGAGGGCAAGTGCTTTTAGTTCCGGCCAGATTATGTACACCCACTGACTAAAGAGACGACTGTAATTAAACTTGTATTAAGCTATTTGTGTGTGTGTGTGTGTGTGTGTGTGTGTGTGTGTGAGGGGTGTATTACTATCTAATTTTATCTGAAAATAGTCATACCTGTTTTTGCGTTTGGATTTAACTGGATGTGGGCCTGGTCTGTATTAAGGGGCAGAAAAACCAACATTTTTTTGCTGATTTCTCTTATTTGACCCTGTATTTTATTCAATAGAACATTTTTTGGCTAAGTACACTGCCCCGTGTTTTTGTATATGCAATAAACATGCAAGTTTTTACATCCAAGAGCAGTCGCTAGCTTTCGTATAGAATATCTGAGTATTGCAGAAATCAGAAATACGCACCAGTTTAAACTTGTTTCTCATTAAAGAAAGAAAAATGTTTCTTGAAAAAAGCCAATTTACATTTTAGTTTTGTTTTATCTTTTTGTGTGGTTTTTGAATTAAAGCTAGAATGGGATTTTGTTTTTCTGAAACCTGTCAACCCTCGCCTTTAAAGTTCAACATTGAATTTAAAAACCTTGCAACTTTTTTTTTTTTTTTTTTTTCATCTGGAAGGACCCCAGTTCCTGAGGCTGGCAAGCTTTTTAATTACTAAAAAGCAGAAGAATGTTGTGCTTACACTCCGCATCTGTAGTTATATTTGTTTAGAGCATATCAGTTCAAACCAAAAAAATGCAACATGGGCCAAAAGTAGGTATAAGGTACTGATCAGGTCATGTTTAGTCTCTTAGGTGGTTGAAATGTCCTGCAGCAATGCTGCAACAACCCTGTACCCGACACTGTGACACAATAACACGCATTCATCAATGTTTATAAATGCTTGTGAGATGAACTTTCAGTTCATCCACTTTGTGGTGCTTCCTCTTGAAAACCTTTCTCCTTTATAATACCCTGAAATACCTGTTCTCAATACCTGTAACAGTGAAAAGAAGTAAAAACCTCTAACAATAAAAAGAAATAGTAAACAAATCAAAAAGTAAGCTAAAAATAAACTAAAAATACCAAACAATAAAAACACAATCAGTACTGTGTTAATAAGAAGGTTCTCATAAGGTGGTTAGTAAGAAAACGTGTGTAGGTGGGTGTTTAGGTTTTTTTATCATGGTGAGGACCAGATGTCCTCATAAGGATAGGTATATTGAACAGTTTTAACCTTATGGGGGCATCTGGCTGGTCTTATAAGAAAAACTAAGTTTTTGTTTTGTTTTTTTTTTTGTTTTTGTTTTTTTTTTTTTCAAAAACTGCAATTTTTTATTTAAGAAGCAAATAAGCCAAAAGGTTTTATTTTGGTTGGTGAGTTTAAGGTTCGGTTTACATTTAAGCATTGCAATAATTAGCTGTATTACTAATTATATCAATATAAGATCCTTGCAAGGGTGGCAAGACGTGTGTGTGTGTGTGTGCGCGCGCACACGACAGAAAGACAACAGTATCTGTATCTACAGAGTTAGAACTTAATCATGTCAGTATCATTAATAATTAATTCGACTTCTTGATTTGTGTCTTGTGTCTGCAGGCAGTGCCAAAGCCCATAGCTTTGGAACCATGTTTTGGGAATAAAGCAGCAGTGCTGTCCATCTTTATCAGATTACCAAGAGGCCCTGGAGGCATCCCGACACCAGGACAGTCCGGTGGGGGTCTCATAGTCTCCAAGTCTCTTAATCTCCTCTTCGCAGGCAGTTTATTATTCTGCTGAGCATGCTACATAGTTACAGTAAAACCTTTCTCTCCCTCTCTCTCTGTCTCAGGCCTGGCAGTAGCGAGTGCCCTGGTGGACGTGTCTCAGCAGTTGTGTGTGGGCTATAAGGAGAAATCTGGAGGGCTGCGCAACCGTAAGCAGCAGCCAATAGCACAGCCGGCTACGTGCATCTGACCTTTGCCCTTCGTCCCCAATTCCTGAGCTTTGACCTCCGCCAGGACTAAGCCAAGGACACACGCAACCCACATGGCGGAGGTCACATACTCGCGGGTGGAGCAAAAAATGTAGTCTGATTGAAGAACTGAGACTCCCACCCATGAAATATACCCACGTGGAGAAGGAAAGCTGAAGAATGCAAGGGGACGCATGCATACATACACATGGAGAGCGGGAGATGGAGGGAAGCCTGTCTCACCTCTGACTGACTGACTGACTGACTGCAGATAGGACTTCTGACTCATATCTGCTATGTGATATTTAACTTATTACTGTTGTTCTTGTTTTAGTCCCTTTTTATGCTCAGGAGGAGGTTCCCCTGCATTGCTGCACCACGGTCTCCATGGCAACATATGGCCAGACCATGCATAGCTAGCTATTATACATACACCAACCCTTAAGTACTTGCCAAAACAAACACAAACGGAGGTCGTTTGTTCACTTGTGTGTCTGTGTCCCTTAAATCATGGCTCTAAATGCAGTAGGATCGCTGTGTCGCTCTGGATTTTTGACGGTGTGTGTGGCTTCGTGTGAGAGAGTGAAGTGGGTCATTTTCACAGTGAAACTACGTCATGCCGTTCCTTCATTTGTGAAATCCCAGCATTATATTCTCATCTTTTTACCTCAAGTCGCTTTCAGTGGTCTCTGACACAGATCATTGCTCTGTTTCCTGCTCAGGAGTGTTTTATTGGTGGTTTAGACTCACAAAGGGTTTCTCCCCTCCTTTCTCTCAATGTGATTTCCTTTCTTTTTTGCCACCCACAGCCTCACGTTCTGTATCCCCTTTGAGACCTCATGTCATTTCTTAGACTCATTCTAGCAAACCGAACCTGAGGGAGCTGAGAGAGCGTAAAGGCAAAGGCCTCAGGATTAAATCTGAGCAGCAGCTTTTAGAGGTTTTCAAAATGCCAGATGCCATTTTAGACACATTGGTTTTCACACACACACACACTTGTAGAGTACTTGCAATTACATTTATAATTTGCTGTAGTGTGTGTGCGTGCAATATTGTGGCTATTAGGGCTAAAGAACAGGTTTTAGTATAGACATGAAACAGCAGTTGAGAACTAGACAAGTCTGACATTGTGAATGTATAACAGTGCGAATCGTACAGCTTTTTGTTAGATGTTTTGTATGTGCATATTTGGGCTGATATATTTTAAAAATGAATTTTTAGAAACTCTTAACACTTCCTTAAGCTTCTGCGTGGACGAAAAATGTCAATCAGGTGAGCTTTTGACACTCTAAACTTTTCTATATGACCTGAGTGTACTCGTGTTGCAGTCTACTGAGAAGTTTATTGTTCATGTAGATTTGAATTCCATCTCACCTCGTAATTGTTTTGCGCTAGAGGATGTGCAGATGTAGATATGTGTTGTGTCCTTTGCACTTCATTACAGTCTAATGAAGTAAGGTGCAGAACCCATTTATTTCTCTCTTGGTTGTTCCATGCAAGTGTCATTTCAGTTATTCCTCTGTGTATTACACTGTCATGTACTCTGTATATAACGAGTAGTGACGAGGCTGCAGAATGGAACTGAGATTGGTTTTATGTGTCTCAGATTGCCTACTTGTCAATTCCCTTGCAATGGCTGAGCCATGATTGACGCGACACAGGCCTTTCACAGATATAATGGTCGATCGGACCGCTGCAACCAAACAAGACCTTCCACGCCTAAATCAGACAAAAGTGAGAACGGCTATGATTGCGATGGGGAAACTGCCTTTTATATTGATGGATTAAATGTTAGGATGCGTCAAAACCAGGAAGTAACACTAAGAGCTCGGGAGCCATTGTGAACGGGACTGTCCACTCCAATAATCGCTCGATGGAAAGTGAGATGGAAGCTCATTTCTGCAGTTTTTTTAGCCAACATAAAAAGTTGTACGAAACTAGGTATTACAAGCACTCACACTCACTTTTACGCACATAGTGTAGACCACAGACATGAATGGAGGTAGTCTTTTAGTGTGGGAGCCAATTAACAGATTATTTCAGGTCTCAAAGAGATCTTTACTCAGTCCTACGCCTCAACCCCACCAACCGCTTTTTGTACAGCAATCACTGTAGATATCAGGATCTATTGTTTAATGTGTATAATGTAGCAGCAGATGCACTCTTTTTGTAACATAATGATGAACATAAATGTGAATGCCATTTCTGTTGAATGACTTGCTTGGCAGGTGGAGTATCCCCGGCTTTTACCGTGGGAGCTTACTGCAGCTTGTTTTTGTATGTAAGATAGCAAATGTCATTATGAACAAAACTTAAATTAAGCACAAATACGATGTGTAAAAAAAAAAAAACCCAGTAAAACAAATCTTGGGAACTATAGTTGACATTGTAATTATACATGTATATAAAGGCAAATTTTGTCTATAATAAATGCTGTAATTAAGCATCCTGGTTTTTACTTTTACCGACAAATAAGTTTAATGAATTAAAGAGAAACACCTAAACTTCAGGTGTGCACACAGCCACTAAACCTGCTGTGCCAGTTAGCTCTCTTTTTAGAAATAGCAGTTATCCTCTTTGATTTGATCTCAGCGCTGGATGTGGGACATACACCTCCATGTAAAAGTATTTATTAGTAGTAAATATTTCACCATTTGCTGTATTGCAACATCAAATTTAAGCATATTAGATTTTATTATACACACACACAGACATCTCAAAAGTACGTTTGTGGAGTAACACCCCTCATTTCACTTTATGTATGCAGACACCACCTGGTGCTTCAAACTTGTTAAATATAAATTATTTGTCATTTCGGATTACGGTATATTAATTGTTTATAGCAACTAGCCATGCTGCGAACACCAGAACCAAAAGAGTTGTGTGATTTTCAAAGAGTGTGTATTGTGGGTCAGTCTGAAGGTGGACAAATGTGTATGATTGCACAAAACCTTGGGATTCCTCTTGCCACAGTCAACAGAGTGATTGTACAATTCAAAAGCAAAGGAAAGGACTCAACAGCATCCTGCTCAGGTTGACCTGTGCAGTCTGTTAAAAAAATAACACAAAAAACAAAAACAAATCCCCGTTGAAAGGCTGCTGATGTTGCAGAGCAACTCCAAGTGAGTGGTAGGACTTCTGTGAAGTATCTCCATCAACTTGGGTACTATGGCAGAGCAGCTAGAAGGAAGCTTCTAGAAATAAATGTTTTCATAAATGGTGTCTATTTATTTATGAGATGCCTGTGTATAAGAGATTTTTCTTCTCTTTTTGAAATGATCCTTTAAAATAATTGTTTAGAATTATTTAAAGCTTTAAAAAAAAAAAGAAAAGAAATCACTCCCTCCTTTCTTGTAACAGTCTTAACTAGGACTACTATTGAATTTTCTTACCCTAAATATGTTAAACACCTGTATTAATTCGGCAGTATCTAGATTTTTATTATTAGTTACCAAATCACAAATGAACAAATAGCAAAACATTAGCTAAGGGCAATTTTTTCTTATATTTTTCTTTCTTTCTTTTTTGATGATCTGCCTGTAGATATTCCTTTTGGGTATTAATAAACTAATGATGACGGTAGTTTTTTTTTTTTTTTTTTTTTTTTTTATTATCATTTTTAGTACACTGGTCCTGACAAACTGTGTATATATAGAAATTAATGATCAATTCAGAATAGAAGTGTAATTGAATATTTGGTCTTTATCTGGGTGGCCCCAGATTCTTTAAGTATGTTTGATATGTTGAATCTTTGTGAGAAGCCAGGAGTTGTGTACTTTACTGATGTCAAGGGGGCCACTGATGGCACAGTTACCAAGGCTTTTAATAGAATAAAATATGTCAACCGTCTCAGACATAGATGATTATTATCAGGGTTTGTTTGTTCGCAAAACAGAAATAGTTTTTTTTTCCCCTCACTATTTTCCAGTGCCTGTGATATAATTGAGAAATGAAACATAGAAATAGTGGAGACAGTAAACATTAGAGTCCAAGTTTCAAAACACAAGGACACAATTGGGCTGAATTACGGCAAAGGCTCGGCTAGTTAGCGATCTAAGAGATGACAAGAATGATGCCTTTGATGGTGGTATTTGCATGAAAGCTTTGGTACCTGGTGTGTCTGAGAGTGCAGAGTGAGGACGTGACAGACTGGACAGACTAAAGGAATAAAATGCTCTTGGATTGCTCTATTATTTATTCTAGTCGTACCATCATCAATTGTAGTCAAACCACATTGTGGATAATGTAGGAAACTATTAACCAAAGTGGGAATAAAACATGCTGAAAGGTGTCTACATTTAAAAACACATCAATACTTTAGAGTGGATTTTGATTACATTTATATGTCGGAAACAGTTTCTGCTTTAAGAACGAATTATTTGAAAACAAAGACATGAAGTGCTGAAAGATTTTGAGAATCTGTTCAAAGCTAATTTAAAAGTTGTTTTTTTTCTTGGCTATGTGCATACTGCTGAGAGCCTAATGAAAGTGTGAATATTGCAGTGATTGCTGAGAATCTGTTGCATAGTTATAGTCTGTTGAGCAACCACTGACGGCCTACGCTGAAGTCATTTTGGTTTCAGATCAAAAGAGAAATATGAGGCAATAGATTTGAATTCCAGCTTTCTTTGCCTGATATTTACACCTGGATGTTAACTTAGGATGTGGCACTTTTGATTGACCACCAAATCTTTGGATAGGGAAAAGTATTGGAACAGATAGCTTTAATGTGAATAACACTTGATGTTTGGTTAAATATTTTCCGCTTGCTGTAATTGCATAAACCCAGTGAGACACTACCAATTCCTAGCTGTTTCATTCTTTTTTTGGGGGGGATGCTTTGCCAGGCTGCTTGTACTGCAGCATTCTTTAGTTGTTTTTTCAGGGGCTTTCTCCCTTCAGTCTCCTCTTCAGGTGGTGAAATTATTGCTCAGGTCTGGTGATTGACTTGGCCAGTCTAAAACCTTCCATTTTTTCCCCCCTCGGAAGAGTCCTTTGTTGTGCTGGCAGTGTTTTGAGCCATTATCTTGCTGCATGATGACGTTCCTCCTAATACGATTTGACGCATTTCATTGTAAATTGGCAGACAGAATGTTTCTCTAGATTTCTATATTCATTCTTCTGCTACTATCATCAATAAAGATTAGTGAGCCTGTTCCAGAGGCAACCATGCACGCCCTAGCCATGACGCTTCCTTCACAGTGATTGACCAATGAGCTTGCATGTTTTGGATCATGAGCACATCTTTCTTTCTCCACACTTTGACCTTTCCATCTCTATGGTGGAGGTTTGTTAGAAGTTTGGTTAGTCTTCCCATTCTTACTCCTGATGAGTGGGTTGCATCTTGTTGTATGGCCTCTACATTTTTGCTCACAAAGGCTTCATCAAACAGTGGAGTGAGACATCTGGGCAGCAAGAAACACATGTCAGTCACATGTTCCAATATTTTTTATCACTTGAAAAATGGATCGGTTCAGTATTGACCTTTTAATGGTTTCTCTGAACTGTTCTTTTTCTTTAGCAGAATGATTGTACAACGCGCGTCTTTATTAGACAAAAGCAAGATCTTGCTTATATAGCGTTACCAAAGATTTTAGAGCAGAGCAAGATATATTACTTGCGTCATAAGCAGAAGTACCACCGTAGACGCAATTTTGGTAAGCCCACCGTAACATTCCTTTTCTGTTGCGAGCGCCACCTTTTGGAAAACATATGCTAAACTGTCCAAAGTTATTCAAGCAGTCATGAGGAGGTGAATTGTTGTCAATACTATCTGAGATAACAAATCGATGTCTGTAATCTCCAATTATTGAGGAAAAAAAATCAAACAATCCACTCAAATAATCTATTGATGTCGTCTTAACATAGGATGTCATAATTTCTCATAATACAAACAAGGCTAATCCATCAAAACAAGAAACAACAAGACGATTTCAGAAAAATGCCGCATGTTTCCCACGGTATCCAGCCTCTGTGACGAAAGGGCAGCTTACTAAAATGGCGCCCATAGTGTCGAACTTCCGTACTTTCTGATTATCAACATATTTTCCGGCCAGTAAACTATCTTATCATGTAGTGCTTTTAGAATATTTGCCGTTACTAAATAAAACGAGCATGAACACTACTGTTATTTCCCTCCAGTTCGAAAGGTATCCATACCCTGTTTTAGAAACATCCATTTGCACCAGAGCTACTGTATGTGCTGTACCCTGGGTTTGAACATTTGGCTGAAACTTTTCTGATTATCCACCTTGAGAGTGGTAGAAAAAAAATACTGGAGCTTTACCTCAGGAAATCTAGACGAACTGTGCACCATGACTTGTGTGGGTGATCTTACCTTGAGTGGTATGCTAATCTAGGAGAAAAGTATGCTTTGTTGTGGATAAGTTTTAGTTTCAGACACTTCTCATTATTCCTAGTTTAGCATCTGAACAAGGAGGTTCTTCATTTGCAGCAGAAGGTTCACCAAAATCTTTCTCCATTTCTGCATTTTTGCAATCACTCAAACACCATCATTACAGGTATGTTCAGCACTTAAAAAAACATCCAGTTAATGCACCATAGGGACCTTTTCAATGTACTGCATCCCTCTGAGCAAACACATCAGGAAAAACATTAGTGTTTTTACACTGGTAACACTTTAAGATTCTCTTTACTGGCAATGCTAATGCTCATATCAGTGATTAATCAAAGGAATCCCACAATGGCCAACATTAACCACCAGCATTACTGACATACAGTGGTGCTTGAAAGTTTGTGAACCCTTTAGAATTGTCTACATTTCTGCTTAAATCTGACCTGAAACATCATCACATTTTCACAGAAGTCCTCAAAGTAGATAAAGAGAACCCAGTTAAATAAATGAGACAAA
>JAQMCW010000037.1:16579865-16593327 GCA_030068335.1 Chrysichthys cranchii | reverse complement strand
CCCCCCCCCAAGGAAAAACTGAAGTTCCATGCAGGTTTATTGCTGAGCATTTTGGTGAACGTTAAGGTCATCTCACGCTGACCAGCAGCAATCACCCCTGAGTGAGTGCAGTCATAGACAGGTTCCATGACAGACAGTTGCTCCCATCCCCTAAAAACTTTTCTTCCAAATCAAATCTCAAAATACAGGGATCCGCATCAGAAATATAATCTTCAAGTGGGACAATAAGCTAAATTACATATATATATATATATATATGGCAGTGCAAAATGGCCAAGTAACCCACACACTGCATTCACTATTACTCAGGCCTTCATCCTACAGTTCTCACACAATTGAACACTAAACATTTGTACTGAACTGTTAAAATCCATCAAAACAGTTAGAAACCTTATTTAAAATAACCACTGATATTGAGCTATGTCATCAGACTGTACATAATTGAATAAGCACATTTAAACACTGGCTGGTTCTGATAACTGTAATTACAATAACTGTATAAATGGCTCAGACCCAGATTGGCAGGGACAAGGATTGCATTTGCATCAGAATATAAAGGAGCACTTTCCACCATAAACACTAGAAATGTAAGTGCTTTAAAAGGTCTTCAGCTGAATGGGGGAGAAAGGGGAGTGACAAAAACCCACCAGTAGTAATCCACTGGAACAGGTGAAGTGGTGTGCATGTGTGTGTGTGATTGAGTTAAGGCAGTAAGTGTGCTTTTTGACCATGGGCAGATGACCCAAGAAATATCCAATATAATTTATTTGGTCACTGCTACATACCAATTGTGTGAAGACAGTGTGCGAGTGAGTTTAAGCAGTAAACCTGAGCACGTGTTTGTGTGCCTCAGAGATTTTTGAGACGGCTGTACATGTCTCTTTTGCTGCGCTCTCCAGCCCATGTCCGGCTCTTAAGGCGAAACTTCCTCAGATCATCCTTAAAGTCTTCATGATGCATCGGCCTGTAGGTCTGGGGCTCACATTCCACCTGCACATAAAAATGCACAAAGCAGCAGACATCGAAATTAACACACCAGTCATGTGATACAAAAATCACTTAGTACCAAGATACAATCCATTGTACACACCTTATGTAAGAGAAAGAAATCCTTATAGCCCCCCTTTAGTATGTAAAGTTCAGGGTAATGGAGATTGGGGTATTCATTGAGAATGCGGTCTTGCTCACGAACAAAGCGACACATTCGTGGACCACGTTCAGACGAAAACTCACAATGGAATACCAGCAGCACACGCTTTTCAGGGCATTCTGATGGAATGGGCTGTCTGAAAAAGTGCTCCTCAACCTGTTCTTCTTGATGCAAGTTTAGAGCACCCTGGAAAGGGAGGGGGCGGGGGACGACGACAATTAAAGTCAACACTACAAGTGATGCAAAGTATAACACTCAAGATTTCAAATTTAACATGCAACTTTTGTAGAAATAGCAGTGTGCACATTACATGAGCAATCTCAGACAAGGATCAGACAACAATTTTCACACGGAGAGACCCCTGCCTGTAGCATTCATGAAGCCTAAATTTTTATTTAAAAAAAAAAAAAATACAATAAACAAGCGCTGTCCAACTGTGCTATCTGGTATAAACCAAAAATTAAATGTGCTAAAAATGTGAAAGAAGTACTGGTTGGGGAATAACAGGTAGGTTTTTTTTTTTCTTAGTTTTTACACTTGGGTATGATGTGCCAGTTGTCATATACAAACATTGTGTTTACATTTTGCCCTCAATCCCACACAAATAGATGGATGACAATTAGATGCTGGGATCTACAGCACATATGAGAGGAATCTGATTTGCCTCTCAGTCTTTGGATTAGCTGTTTCTCAACACTGTTACAGATGCCCAAAATTTAGGCAAATTGGGGCAAAAATCAGTGTTAATTCAGCATAATGGCTTAAAGTTGAGGCCACTGGCTAAGAATCAACACAAACAGCACCATCCTCACCTTGATATGCCCGCCTTCATACTCATATGGATAGCGACAGTCAATGATAAACAGCCTTTCCACCACATCACTGAACTTTCCATTCATTGCTGCACACATCTAATACCACAAACGAAAGGGGAAAGAAACTTGAACATAATCCAATAATATATCGCATATATCGTTCAGAATAAAGTTCTGATTACGGTGTGAAGAGCATCTACTTACAATTTCTGGAGTGATGTATTTCAAGTCTTGGTGCTTTCCAGCCACAGTGGGCAAAGCTGGAGGCTATACATTTTTTTTTTTTTTTTTTTTTTTAAATAAAAAGGGGGAAAAAAGAAAAAAAAAAAAATTTAAAACACACAAGCCTACCCAGAACCGGAAAATTTCAGTCAAAACATAGGAGTTCAGATAAACTCACCTTGGTAAAATCTCCGATCAAATCACTGGGGTCAGTTTCCAAAAGTCTCTCTATCTCCGCATGATTAAATGATTTTGAGCGCTGAACCTGAACACAGGGAAGTCACAGGAGTCAGAATCACAGTGTTTTGTGGAAACACTCACTTGGTGTTTTCACACAGGAGATGGGCTAACCTGTTGAGGAACAGCATCCTCCTGCTCCATGGCAGTGACGTGTGAGCCAGCGACACTCCTCCTTCTCTTCACACGCACAGGCGTGTTCTCATCTCTGGGCCTTTCTGGTCTTTTAAGCGTAGCACGGCCTCCTGTAGGCATGGAGGGTGAGCGGAACAGCCCTCGTGGCCGACACCGAACCGGCTGAGAACAATAAAACAAGCCAAGTAAGCAAGGGATCCGTTTATCAAATCTGTAAGAAATATACAAATGTTAAGATGAAACATACAGAGTCTGCAGAATCTGTGCTTTTGTCAGCAACCAGAGGAGCGGTGAGCAAAGTGGCCATTCCCATAGGTACCTCAGAGTCCGTCTACCAGCATCAGGAAAAGCAAAACACGCACATTAACATTTATCCGATTTATATCATTTTAAATGCTACACAATCACACCTTCATCAGTATACAGCTCCCATTCTCCAACACACAACTCACCTCTACGTCATCGAGAACATCTAAAAAGCCATCGTCGTAGTCATCGTCGTTAGGAAAGCTGGAGAACGAGGAGCGCCGCAGTATGAAGGGACTGTCACTATCTGGCGAGGCTAGCTGATTAGCTGAGGTAGGAGAAAGCTGTGGGGTTGAGAGAGGGAATTAAGTCACTGCTCATCATCAAAATGCTAAGGAAGGAAGTCACAATGTTGGCATCATCAAAATGCTAAGTACAATGAAAAACTGAAAGACTCGATTTCAAACCACTGTTACCAAAAGAGCAGGAGCGGAGTTGGGCCGGCTAGCAAAAGCTTCCTTCGCCTCCCCAGTTGAACGCAGTCGACAGCGAGAAACAGGCTTTGTGGGCTTCTTAAACTCAAAACTTGTCTACAGAAGAAGGAAAAAATTAGGCAGGTAAAGGTAAACATACATTTGCTGGCAAGATTCACAAACGTGACTCACATCATGCAGGTTCTCTTTGTTGTCCATGCTGAGTGTGCAGCTCTGACTAAAGACTCCATACCGTGGCACATCAGAATCTTTACTCTTCAGATTGGGACTCTGACCCAGCAAATGCAACTAGAGAGAAAAGCAAAAAGTCAAAGAATCAACAACTGTACAGTTTTCACATCAGAGATAAAGTAAGTCTCCTCAAATATCTGACACTTGCTTTAACAACTCCAATCCACCATGCTAAAATCACAGGCCATACTTACTGGTAATGAGTTTATCCTGCGAATGGGCATTCTTCTGTAAAAACGAAACCATGGCAATTTATAAAATTGTAAAACAAATACAAGTTTCGGTTTAGCTCCATGTTTAAAAAAAAAAAAAGAAAGAAAAAGGAAAAAAAGTATCAACTTACTCATTTATCACTCTGGTAGTATTCTGAATGGCCTGCTCAAACCTGAAAGGGACAGAAAACAGCCAGTTGGAAGCATGCCTGACAAGAGTCGATCACAATAGAACACACAAAATCAGGACACAAAGAAACTTAACGACATATTTACGTTCCAAGACTGGGTCCCTCACCACACACTGGGGGTTAAACACTTTGCGATCCCCACCTGTATGCTAAAGAGTTCCTATATGGGGAAGGAGCGTCGGGTCTTCTAATCAACCATATGCCCACATGAAGCTAACCCTTAATGCAGACCCCCTTTGTCAGAGCTCAGAATGAATGGTGCTTTGAAGGGGGGGGGGGGGGGGCGTGTGTCATTTAGAGCAGAGGAAAAGTGAGAATTAGTGAGCCGAGAGCAGCCAGGTTGGTAGGGGGGCCTCCTTTCATTACACTGGCCCAGACAAACACACGTTATCCATACTACTCTATTCAAAAAAGACTGGGAAGTGTGCCGGTCCATACGCCCAACCCCCTCGTGCTTTGTGCAAAAAGGCACCCATCGCCATGGCATGAGTAACAAACAGCTGCTAGTCGAAAGAGTGCTACAGATGAATGGGATCTTCATGAATAGCAAGTGGTCAAAAAGGCAGTACACCTCAGACTTGAATGGCAGATGTCCAGGCATGCAGGTCTACAGAAAGATAGGCTGCTGCAATTACATTAATGCAGAATACATGGTCACAGGTAGTTACACACATTTTGAACTACTGAAGTGAAATGTAATCACTTCATAATGTCCATCTTCACAGCACATCTGTTACTTAAACATGCAGTGCAGTGACCGCAATTCTACAAACTAACAGGCTCAAAGAGTCATAATGAATGCAGTTGCCATGGCAACCTAATCCTGAAAAGATATCTAATCTTGCCATATGCACTGCTCACAAACAGCAGGGATTAGATTTAGAATCCCCAAGCCTAACACACACACACACACACACACGAAACCAGGGTAAGACCCCCACCACACAAGGGGGGGGTATGGTCTGTGCACATCTGGGTAAACCATTCAGAACCCATCCATAGCTTTGTAGCAAGCATAAGACCGCGTCTAATTTTAAGAACAAATCCCAAGCCAGCTGTAGAGCTATTATTATTCACAAACACAGCCATAGGTTCCTGTGCTGCCGGTCTTACTGTTAACAAGCCATCAATGGTCAGTTGGTCCAACTATGATTTAGAAACTATAATAAACATTAAATGTGACCACTTTAAACAAGTATATAAAAACTCATGTAGGAAAAAGCTATACAACATAGTTAAATACTGCACGAAATGTCTATCAACAGCACCCAGGAGCCCCACAGGACAATGGGGGACGATGGTGTGGACACTGGAGGCTTGCTTGGAGGATATTTAACACAGCTGTACATGCGAAATGTTTCAAATAATGAGTACGGTTAGTTTCCATCACCAAGAACCAAGCTAAAATCGGTTTTGCTATAACAAAATTGTTTAGCAGCGCAACAAACAAAACACACTAAATAAATAAATAAATAAATAAATAAAAAACACAGACCACACTTTCACAACACTGAGCTCACCCCAGTGCACGCTTGCAGCACATACGGAGATGTTATATCAGGATTACCCAGAACATGTTTCCCAAGTTTGTAATGAGGATCTGAGCTGTGTATGCAGTTTCCAGTGTCAGCACGACTTACTTGTGTTCTGCATCCACCGGGTCCACAGGGCTGGGAGAGTCCAGGCCCACACCTGAAACACACGAGATGGAGGAAGCAAATCAGCCGTCGCATTTCCACCCTTCACTACAGCCCAGTGACCTGACTAGGCGACAAAACGACCAAAATGCACCACACTCCCAATGCATATTTACATTTGGGGTAAAACCCAAGCCGGACCCAGTCTTTACCATTGAACGGATTTATATGAAGAGGGCGGCGGACTTCACCTGCATCTGAGGAAGTGTCTGAGGCGAACGACGGGATCTTCAGTAAGGGCACACTTTTGTCCAATTTCTTCCTTTTGGGGGTCTCACATTGCCTAGCAAGTCAACACGGGCATAATTACCCATTAAGGCATGAATTAATTCATTAGTAAACACACAAAATATTTCCCTCATGCTCGTTTTAGTGCTCTACAAAACAGGAAGCAAGACGTGCTAAAGTGTTAGCAAGCGACCCGGAGCTGCTGTCTGGGACTCGCACACGATACAGTGTCTGAATGAACACAGGACCGGCTGGAAGCAGCACTGCTCACCCTTCAAGAACAGCGAGGTTGTCCATGTTGAGAGCGAGGTTAGTCACAGGAGACAGCACGGCGGCCGGTCCGGGGGAGAAGAGGTTCTTGATGCAGGGGGAGCCCTTCAGCCCAATCTCGGGCAGAGTCGGCCGGGAAACTCCGGGGACGGAGTCAGGGCCCGCGCCCAGCTCCAGGCTAACAGGGCTGAAATGGTTTGAAACTTTTCCGCTCTCCATTTGTACACTCTCTGAGTGACAGGGCCCGACTCAAAACAAAACTTCAACCAGGCTTCGGGCCGGCTGTCTTACAGGGGAAAAGGGTTAGCGCGAAGGCTAACTGGTTAGCAACCAGGTTCATAAAATATTTTGTTTAGGGTGAAGAAAAAACCACGCCGTAGAACCGCACATGACGTCGACGCGTAAAATAAATAATTAAAACAAAAATATTGAACGAATTTTACATTTTAAAAGGTCATCTCCTTTGTTCCCTGTTGTCAGAGAGCTACTGCTTCACGCACACTCTCTCTGACGCTTTCCAAACTCCGCTGTGAGAAAAGAAGTGCTGAGGTTAGCCCTTATTTATGTTCAAAATAGGCAGCCCACGAGCGGCAATCGGTGTGACCAATCAGCGAGCTCGCCATATCCGATCTGTCCAATCAGAGGAGTTTGCTTTTTTCCTCCGTCATGTTCTTTAAAAAAAAAGTAGGCATGACAGGCACACCCTGCGACCAATCAACGATTAGCGCACGTGTCCCCACATCCAATGGCGCTCTGCCTTGGCGTTGACGGGCAGTAAGTAAAAATATCCGTGTCGAGAAGAGGAGATCTTTTTCCCGCGGAACGATTCAAGCCCCGCTTGGAAACGCCCTCAACAAAGGCTCGGCCAATAGTAAGGCAGGAAGCACGCTCGGCGTGTACCACAAACTCCAAGATAAAGGTTTAAATTTTACCATTTGATTTGATACAAAATGCTCCCAGTCCGTGTAACATATACATGATCATTTAACTGAGGGCAAAGGAAGTAGTGAAGAAGTAAAGAGTTGGTAAACATGCACCGTGGCGTTTCCATGCATTTATAATTAACCAAACTTTTAAAAACTACACTCTTGATTGGCTTTGTGATTGTTACTGGTATTTAAACACCATTATATGTAGCTAGGGTAGGGGACAGTGTGTTGTTTTTGTTATCAAAGCCTGAAACATTGTGGACAGTGAGATGTTTCACACAAACTATACTACCTTTGTTACAATAGTTCTTGGACTGAGTGGCAGCGATATCCACAGGAGCATTGTTAATATTGTCTTAATGTCTCCAGAATAGGTATGTCCATTTTACAGTGGCACACTGAGAATAAAAATGTTTAGATTTAGTGGTCAGTGGATGGTTAAAAACTTTTCTCGCCCTATTTTACACGCAGACCGACCCTACTTTCTACATGTCATAGCAACCATTCGGTCTCCTAAAGCAGCCGTCCTCTTTTAAAACAAGATCCCACAAATCCAACACAAAGAAGCTGTGAGAGCGTTGGGGGAGCAGCAAGCTCAGCTAAAACAGCACACTTTGCTGCTTTTAATAGTCGGATGTTTTTTGGAATAATGATAGTAATGACCAGTACAATGACAAAAAAGACATCTCAATAAAAACAAGATATGTGATGTTGTAAAATGCCCCAGGTATAACCATTAACAAAAGAGAACATGTTACCAGTGTATCACGGTCTGTGGCTTTAACTGTAATCCGAAGATCATATTAATAGATTGTAAAGCAGTCCATCCAGCCTAACAGGGACCAATTATAGAAACTAACCTGTAACCTGTATCTTAAAGTCGTCTCCGTTTAAAAACACTGTAGACGTGGTGCCATTCAAACTCAAGCTGTTGAATACCGGCTCTCACACTAAAGCACCTTCTCTGCCTTTGTGTGTCTCACAAATATATCCCAGCTCATTACAATCTTTTAGTGGGTGTTCAGTATTAGATATGTTAGATACATCTGAGCTTTTGTTATATGATATGTTAAATACATCTGGGCTTTTCTTCTCTTATTTGGTCGTCTCAGCTGTGCTTGATTCAAGACAAATCAAAATGGCCACCATACTTCCATTGCTCTTACTGTTCTCACTGTGCTAACCCTGGGATTAACCCTAACCCTAAACTTGTCCTAATTTACTGTCTGATGCATTGTGTTTTAACAGAAAGCACCAGATTTATGGTGAAATTGATACAGGGAAACAAAACTAACAAAGCTGAGTTACTCAAACGAGTTAAAAAAAAAAAAAAGATTTTTTTACCGTATAAGATAGTGATTGTAATAGTATATGAGTTGTTTGTTTGCAAGAAGTTTAGAGGACAAGTTTAATGGCCCTAGGAAAGAACATGATTAAACATATTTCATGTATTTCATGTTTTTCAGTTATGCACTTAACAATAAAGAAATTCAAATTGGTCTGGGACTAAAAACTAGTCAAACTGGCCCTCTGTAAAGGCACTCCAGAGGCAAGCTCAGGCACTTCTATAGGCAGCCGTTTGCTTACATGTAAAAACGTGTCATGAGGGTTTACACTAGGATGGCAGGGTTGGTCAGGGTGTGTGAGCTAAACACTGGTGGGGTAGGGACAACCTCACACACATTCACATGTTGTTATCACTAGGAAAACATGGCTAGAAGCAACCACAAATAACAAGGACAATAGCTCTATTTATATCATGCAAAACAACAGCAATATCTACAAAACACCCAAAATGTCATATCATGCATTTAGAATTGATGAGATATCTACTGTGCTTAATAACAAATATTTACTGGTTTGTATAAGCTGTGATGCTTTAAAAGCAATTTCTACTCAATTTAGTGGCCAAATAAGACATATTTTGTTCAAACATTTCTTCAGATTAGTCAATTAAAATGTTCTGCGACATAATGTATATAAGAATTGAAATATGATGTTTAAGAGTAAATGCAAATACATTTGCCTTAATTATGAACATAATAAGTCATTATATATTATTCTATTTTTAGAATATCCAATCTCAAGATCTGTTGTGGCCTACTGTACAACTAAGATTTTAATACAGTAGGCTGTATTTTTGATTTTCTTTTCCAAACTTTTAAAATCTAAATTAAATATTGCCGCATCTATTCGAACAAAATTCATGTATTGCATGTCAGACTACTGATCTAACATTTAAGTTTGTGTACATTGGGGTGGTCTCCGCATAATAGCTTATGAATGCATTATGCATATGTATTGACCCGTTAAGAGTGTCTGTAAAGAATAATGATGTTCCTGGCTGGGGTGTAAAGTGGGAACTCAAGGGAATAAACCCCCACCCAAACTGAGCAGTAGTGAAAAGGCAGTGTAGCTCTAGTCAACAGCACCAAGCTAAGGTCACGACTCTCCCCCACCCTCTCACAAATGCACACTCAGACAAGATTATATCAGCCACACCAGAATGTTTATTTCAGTTAAAGTCAAGCCAAGTTTTCAAGGTTACTTAAAGGCACAATAATTTGGATTATGGATTTCACCATAATTCAGTCACCCTGTTAAATTAAAGTGTTAAAGGATACATTTGGGACATATACATTCATTTGTATGATGCAATTTATGCATGTAAACAATATTAAGCCGGTTCATTTATAAGAGCGTTACAACTGAGATTTTGATTAGCATAATAAAACAAATAATTACTTTTATAGATGGCTGTTATATTCATTATATGATTCCAGACATTTGTGACTTCCTTCTTTTTCCAGATACAACTGTATGTGCACCGCTTTATGTCATTGGTTAATGTCTTGCAGAATTGGAAACTTTTACAGGTGACTTTTCTTGAAAGTGTGCTTGCGGTTTTTAAAAATGTACGTCATTGAGTATGCCTGAAAAATTTTGTTTATGTTTAAAGGTTCTTCACAATTAACCTAAGCAACTGGCCTCAGACCATGGGGAGTCTAAAGGGCTGATCATTAACACATGCATGGAGCCAAGACTAGAGGAATGGTGAGCAAATCCTGCTCCTGAAGAGAAGATAAAATTAAATGGGATTTGGCAAACTGCATTCCTTAGAAATGACAAATGTCATCAAGACTATACCATACATCCAATCACTTAACTATATTAATAGACATTTCAAGTTTAAATGACCATGATGACTTTCATAGGCAACTCAATAAGTTTTTTCATCATCCTCTAAACATTTGAAAATTCAGAATACTTTTTGGCCATGTAACAATCATACTTATTAATACTTATACTGCCTGTTGACCTACTCCTGCTTCCAATATTTTGGAAATGAACTGATTGAAGGTTTTCACTCATTTTACTTGGTGCTACAAACACACAGCCAAAACAAAAAGTCTACAATCTTACAGCTGAAAGAAGACTTTCAATAGTGATCTCTAATGCATTTGTTCTTGCATCTATGTGTTTTAGAAGACCTTTGCTCTGCCATTGCCTATTATCATGTTATCAAACTGCCATAAAGCTGTATTACTATCAGCTTATCTCACGTGTTTAATTTAAGACAAACAGAGACCAGATGGCTGGAATTCATCCAACAAGCGAACTGTAATTTAAAAATCTGATTAAATTAACTCCAGGTCGTAAGCTGCAGGAACAACTAAGCCCAATTGTTAGCATAGACCAAGTTCCAAGCCAAAGAAAAATGCACAAAGTGTATAAAAAGTGTTTTTCCTATACATTTTACTTTACATTTAACACAGCTTTGTTTTCTTTGTTGACACGAGTTTTCTCAATTCAAACAATATTGATGATTTTACCGTACCCAAAATCTCAATTATTCAAAAATTCAATATGGAGTAAATTCCAAAAGTCTGTAATCCCAGAAACTCTACAGACGTTTTCATTTTCAAATCATAATTCCCATCATGGCGGCAACATAAGTGCATGCCAGCACTCTGCAAGTAGTAGGGTGCCCATTGCTGACCAGTGTCTAGAGGTCAGAGAGAGGGAAAGAGAGAGAATGGACACAGGATGAACAGCTGTCCAAGGGGCCCCAGGGCCAGATGGGCTGGTGGGGAAAGAAAAACTGCCCCAGGCCTGAAATCTGGAGGGAAACATGAATGACAGGGACAAAGGGTAGAGGGTGGAGAAGAAAGACAAGAAAGAAGACAGGAGATTTCTTTGAAGGGAGGAAAAGTCACCAGTAAGACCAAGAGCTGGGACAGAAGGAAGATGCTTAGATCTGAGAAACAAAGAGAAATAAGAACAAGAGAGTACCAGGACACCAAAATATAAGTGATCGTATACAACTTGCAACCTGGATGATGTCTTAAAATGAATGAAGTCTGAAGGGCTCTTGACGTACTGATTGATTTCTGTACAACATATCACAATATTTACAGAATATGTTCAAATATCGCTACTTAACGAGAATTACATTTTTCTGTGGTTAGTATGTAATCAAATGTAATGATCAGCAAATAAGTGGTGGCACATTTCAAGACAAAGAATCAAGATAAAAAAAAAAAAACCTATTAGTTTATGTTCTTAATCAACATGTAAACACATGTTTAACCAGAAATGTGTACCATGCCATTTTTATGTGCATCTAATTATTTATACCGCTCATCCAACAGGGTTGCAGGGAATGCTGGGACCAATCCCAGTTTCCTTTAGGCATATACTGCACATGTGTATTTTATATACTGTAAGATCCTATATATATATCGTATGTACGGTCTATGATTGCTTATACATGTGTGTATCATGGTTCAATGTGCTGTGATAATGAGTAACAGACTGAGATCATTTTATTGGTCATTGATAAGGAGAAGTCTTTCAGTTTCTTTTTTTGAATGAATCATCATACCTTGCCCATATACAGAATCACACTAAACACAAAAATCAGCCATTTAAGGAGCTCATTAAAGTGTACAAAATGAAATGTCCTGTTAACTAACCTTGCGTAACTTCCTAAAACATTTTTATACATCACCAAATAGCTAAATTAAGAATAAGTTGACTTAATTGATTATAAGTAGAAGACTCTAACAGTCTCATGTTCTCAAATGATAAAATTACTATGATACTATCATAAAATTAAAATGATAAAAAGGGTTACTGTATAAGGACCATTACAAACAGAAATCTTACTGATTTCAAAAGACAAATCAATCAACCCCCATTTTTTTCATTACTGACATTTTATTGAGCTCTTGATAGCATTCTATGTACCTTCAAGGAAACAAAAACACACATAGACCCATTGTAAAAAAAATACAGCACTCACAAGACAAGCCCCTTTTCTCTGTCCCGATTACAATAGCAAGTCCATGACTATTAGTTGTCCAAATGTTAGAAATGCTTGGCGTTTCAAAAGAAATTTCCAACGACACATTCACAAGTACTTGGGTTTGATTAGTCTCGCATCTCTCACTGACACATAGCGTGTGAGACGGCGTGTCAACAGTGAGTGTGTTGGCAGTTGATTGTTTGCGTGAACATCTGATGTGCCAAATGCAAGTCTTTGATGTGGCTAAAGCTGTGTGATGAACAAAGTGCGTCCCGAGGACAAGCTCTGATGTAGAATGCCAGAGTAGATCTCCCAGTTAGACACATTCTCTCCATCATAAATAACCCATATCTCAATGACTGCTCAATATTTCATTAGTGGAGTCATTTGATGCTAGAAACAAACTTCTGGTACAGAAAGAACAATCAGCTGTCAGCCATCCGGGGCACACACACACACACACACACACACACACACACACACACACACACACACACACACACACACACTGATGTCGGTGATAGCGCTGTTTGACATAATTTAAATATCTTTAATTCACTTTATATCACTCAGACTTCAAGACTTGTCATAGAAGACTATAGAATTATCTTCTCCCATGTTTTGGGAATGACATTTTGATTACTGTTTAGGTATATTATAGGCAAGCTAAAGCCTGACTAGTCAGTGGAAGATGTTTTTTCATGTTGGATTTGATGTTACATTTATTCATGTGGCAGAATTTATTATTATTATTATTATTATTATTATTATTATTATTATTATTATTACAACCTGAATTCCAGAAAGGTTGGGACGTTCTTTAAAGTTGAATAAAATTACATGTGCCAACAGAACACAGATAACATAACAAATGTCAAAAACTGGGAAATTGTACACCTTTATCCACTAGATGAGCACATTTCGAATTTGATGCCTGCTACGGGTCCCAAAAAAGTTGGCACGGGGGCAACAAATGGCTGAAAAAGCAAGAAGGGTTCAGCTGGGAGAACATCTAGCAACAATTAAGTTAATTGATATCAGGTCTGTAACATGATTAGCTATAAAGGGATGTCTTAGAGAGGCAGAGTCTCTCAGAA
>JAQMCW010000037.1:16556260-16567542 GCA_030068335.1 Chrysichthys cranchii | reverse complement strand
GTGTGTGTGTGTGTGTGTGTGTGTGTGTGTGTGTGTGTGTGTGTGTGTGTGTGTGTGTGTGAGTGAGAAAGAGAGAGATGCTGTGCAACAGACTGCTATCCTTTTCAGCAGATTGTGAAAATGAATGAATGATTCTTGCTTTCAGTCTGTTTATGGCCTGCGCTGACATTTGCATTCATCGTAAAAGAAGTTGGTCTTCTATTTTTCTTTTTTTATTGATTGATAACCATCAATCAACCATAATTTCCAGCCCTATCTGCAGAGATACATATCTACATACTGTATAGTCATTTTTCTCACTGAAGGACTAAGCAGCCATTTGACTTAAGTTCCTGATATTTGCCATTTAAATGCATTCTCTTTGCAAAGATTTGGTGGTTTTCCACTTGCCATCTTGATTCAACTGGGACAGATGCTCAGCATTTGTATACCTGCCACAGAGCGTGGGATGATGTTAAAATGCTTAATGCTATCGTGTATTACACTTATCTGGCAGCATCTGCTGCACTTATGTTCCCCCACTCATTTAAATGAAAGTTTTGCCTTTAATGTATGAACAGATTCATAAACTGCTGGTCAGAAAGTTTTGAACATACTCTGTTTTAGCATTTTGTTTTGTTGACATCATTTAAGTAGGCCTATTTGAACATTTAAAAAAACTTATCAAGTAATAGGTATAAGTGACCCAATAAAAGCTCATTATCATATTTTTCAGTTAATTGAAAAAGGACTTACCATATGCCTGCCATAAAGCACTTACTTTGTGTGTACATAGACCTTCTTATTTTAATGCCACATCTATTTTCTCTCAAGGTCTCAAGGTGCAAAAAATGTGAAGCTGAGCTTTGAAATGAAGTGAATTACATCTTTGATTAAAAAAAAAAGTGGTGGTTAGGAGGTTGTCAAATCTGTAGCTATAAGCAATATTCCAATTGGGAAAATACTTGCATGCACTCTGTAATAATTGCATTGAATTAATGATTAATTATCATGGCTGACCTTCCTAACAAGCTGGGATATGTGAAGAAAGGAATTTCACAGGATGTTGTAATGTTCAGTACCAGTCAAACCTTTTCATTCCCAGGTTTTTCTTTATTTTTATTGTTTAAAAGACACGTAATGTCTTAAAGTAATGATGGACTGTCGTTTTTCTGTACTTCGCTGAACAGTTCAAGGCATAATGTGGATATCTACAATTGTTGAATAGGGCTACTTACTGTATACCAACACTAGCCTGAGATAACACAATTGATGATCTCAAATGCATTCAGAATGCAAAAAAATTCCACTATTTAACATTTGAAAAGACACACCTGATAACTGAAAAGCATTCCAGGTGACTTCCTCATGGAGCTACTTAAGATAATGCCAATAGTGTGCAAAGCTGTCATCAAGGTTAACACTGGCTACTTTGAACAATCTAAAATATGAAACTTATTTTGTTTTTTGTAAACAAGTTTTTTTGTTTGCCACATAATTTTGTGTATTATTTCATAGTTTTGATATCTTCGGTTATTGTCCTACAATGTTTGTTTAAGACATACACACACACACACACACACGCGCGCGTGCATGGCACATGTCACTTCTGGTGTTCTGTTGCTCCGATGTGAAACAGAAGTATTAGATGCTTATTCTAACTCAAACAACAAATTGTGTACATTTCTAAAAAGAAAGCATATATTGGGCAAATATGCAGCAATATACAAGCCATGTTCCAAAAGACTATTTGTATGTCAAAATAGGAAGAGAATGGAACGTGACTTTGTATTATTAGTGGAAATTCTCATTTTGTGATACTGCTAACAACCATCATACCATGAAAATCAATTTAAGATTTACATTGTGTGTGTGTGTGTGTGTGTGTGTGTGTGTGTGTGTGTGTGTGTGTGTGTGTGTGTGTGTGTATTAAATATGTACTGATAGTTATATATTTGCATATTAGAAAGATTGCTCTTGTCAAAATAATACACGTTTACTTCCTCATGCTTCCAACACACCTGCACCGATCCAGAACAGATGAGAGGTGAATTTATATTCTGCTGTGCTAGAGTGGTCCACATGGGGGCACTAAAGCATTTACAATTGCCCATGGTTTCATCTCACTAGTGATCTGGGACAGATATATTTCCCTTAAATTAGAATTTTTTGGAATTATTGTGGTTCCTTTTGAGACCCTGCATAACAGGTTTACACAGCTGTTTTTGCATTTACACTAGAAAATGATTTTCCTTTACATTATTATTTATTTATTTATTTTGGATAGATGTTTTTATCTGAGCTAACCTACAAGTCAGGTAGAGTGAAATTCAGACAGTATCCTTAAAGACACTCTATCCCATCTGCAAAACAAATGCATGTCAGAAAACTGTAACACTGGAAGTAAAAACAAAAAAGAACAAAAGTGGGTAAATAAATTGAATAGCACATGCCCGTTTGAAGACACAAGATACACAAGACTGAGATGCAAATTACCAACCACTGATTTTGTGCTGTGCAAACAATTTGGTTGTTAATTTGGATGCATGTTTTGGGTCATTACCCTATTGAAAGATCCATCTTTAGACAAGTCTTAAATTCCTGGCAGAGACAACTAAGATTTAGGCTAAAATATCCTGGCACTACATGGAATTTATAATGACATTAATATTGACAAGAGCTCATGAACATCATCTGCCAAACAGTGCCAAAATATTAATGATCCACATCCATATTATGCCATGCATGTTACAGCGTTTCCTTTTATACACTCCAGATTTTTCTGCCAAACATGCAAACAATTCTTGTGGCAAAAATTTTTTGATTTTGGTCTTATCTGACCACAGTGTACAATTTTAGTTGTAACTCAAATAATTCTTGGTGAAGTTCAGGCAATGTGCTTTCAGGGAGGACTTTTGTTCTTGCAAAAATTGATCCAAATGTTAAGTAGAGAGTTAGGAACTAGACACCCCAAAAATCAATTAAACTGTGTATATCTGAAACTGCAGTCTTTGTGCTGTTATTTGGCTCATGTTCATGACTCCAGTTCATGGCACTCTGATGAAGGAGAAAAAGATTTATCAAACAAGTGCTGTAAGTACAGTAAATTAAAACTATTTCTTCACATATCCTAGCTTATGTGGAAGCATGGGGCATGGGGATATGATACATGCCACTGAAACAAAGAGGGTTCAGGCTTTCCTCAAGGACCCAACAGTGGCTGCTTGGTGCTGCTGAAGCCTGAACTCAGAACCTTCTGGTCAACAGCTCAGAGCCCTAACCTCTGAGCAGCCCTTGAATAAGCAGTGTGATTAGTAACTTACATGTTTTTATATTCTTTATCTGATGTGCAGATCAAACTATTGAAATGTATTTTGTTTTGCCTGTGTTAATGGATAACAAAGAGTTTTCACAAGGTCATGCTTGGTCAATGGCAACCAAAGAATTTATTAGTTTGTTTTACTATAAGGCTATTTTTTTTCTTTCAAGAATGACAAATTGGTTGTTGTTTGCCATTTTAATATTCACTGGGTTGTAAATGATAGGAACCTACATATGTTTTTGATGGAAAATACTTAAGTTTATGTTGTTTTGCCTGGAGAAAAGGTACGTATATTTTGTGAAAACTTATTAATATGGACAAAGTCTATTTTATAAATGTATTTGCCCATTTACCCGGAGCTAATAAAGCTGTATTTAATAAATATCCACTGCGATTTACAGAAATAATTACTCCAGAATTTGTCCCACCTTTTCAGGCAGTTACACGAACCCCACCGACCTCTAGAGGGCAGCAGTGGACAGAAGGAATGCCACTACACAGTTCATTTGTGGAGACCATCCACTCAGATTTACTTGCCGTGTTTCATGTCCCTGACCTGGAGCTCAGCAGTTCTCAGGCTGAGAACATGAGGAGTTGTTTTACTAATGCGTTTAAATCTCAGGTAATCATTAAGCCACATGTGGTCCCAAAGCCAGATAGTTAGTGAGCGCAAGTCTGTAGCCTAACGTTCCTTGGCAACACATTTTATAACAAACCAGTGGAGCCACAATGGTATTTTTAGGCATACTTTAATGAATGATCTGAAATGTAGAACTGCATTCAGCAAAATGCTTTTATATTATTCTGAATCAACAGCTGTAAAGTATCCCACTTCCACTTTGTCCAAATAGTGTGTGTGTGTGTGTGTTTAAAATCTCCACATAGCTCCATTTCCTCACGCCTGAGTTTGCTGCAAGGTTAAATCTCACCCATCCTCCCATCTCTGCCTCTCCGTCCTTCTCTCTTTCTGTCTCTCTCTCTCTCTCTCACACACACACACACACACAATCTATCTCTCCCTCTCAGCATGGTAGATTTTAATTCTGTGTTTGTGCAGATGGCTGGTTGCTCCATTAGTATTCATTACAGATTCCATGAGCTCTTAATTACGGAACGAGAGAGAAAAGTGGCAGACAGAAACATTGGGTGAGACTTACTCTCTCCATCTCTACCCCACCAAGCTCCCACCCCGGCACATTTTAAGAGAAGATAGCGATTAAACTATAGGCGTGTATTAACTGCTCCTATGTGAGTGGAGCGCGTACCTATGCACCTATTGCATGGGGTTCTAGGCAGGTGCTATTCCTCCCTATGGCTCTCTCTCTCTCTCTCTCTCTCTCTCTCTCTCTCTTTTTCTCTCTCTTTTCTTTAGGTGCCAGAGTTTCATACTGCATAATGACACACTAATTAAATTAAATTGTAGGAATGTTGGAAATCTATCTGTCATTTAAAGTAAACTGACGTTTTAGAAGATGTTTGTCTTTGTAAGGAGATAAAACAGACGCAACAGCTCAAGAGCAGTGCATCAAAAACGTTTTTGTACTCTCTGGCCCAAGAATATAAAAAAAAAGTTATTATTAATGTTATATAGAATATATTTATAGCCACCAAATGACAACATCGGCGCAACTTTACTCAGGACATAAAGTTCAAACAGTACTACTACTACTACTACTACTACTACTAATAATAATAATAACTTTTTATTATTTTTTTTGTTGTTGTTGTTGACTACTTAATCAGTGTGCCCACGTAGCCACGAAATTCGGGCATGTTTTTGAGCTTCGTTTGTTTGTTTTTTTGTTTGTTTGTTTGTTTGTTGTTTTGGGGTTTTTTGGGTGGGGGTGTTTGTTCTTATGTTCCTGCAACTTAATTGAATATTAAAAATAATAAACTAGAAAACTGCCCAGTGAAAATGTGGATTTTTGACCAAAAGCCGGGCCCAAACACCCTACATTACATTAATTTCTATAAATATTGGTCCAGGATTTTTTTGTTCTTTTTTTTTTTAAATAATGCTCATAATTAGAGACATATTCCTGCAATATTACAAGACACCAGGGTTAAGACACGTCTTTTGTTGGGCAGCAGAGCCGTTGCGAATGCCGAGTGTGCATGTTCACGGGCTCTTTGCTTTCTAAATAGGCGCTCAACATGTTGTTCTGCCGACTAATGCTCAGCTCTAATGATTTTCTAATGTGCACTGAAGCTAACGAACCTATGAAGCGGCTAATCATTACCTGTAAAACCACAAGATGAAACGTACGTTGACCGACCCCTCAGGGAAAGCGGGATGGCCTGGAAATTAACCGCGCACTTCATGATCTATGTGTGCGTTTCATATCGCTCCTATCTTCAACCACTGAAACATATTCCTAGTGTATGTTTTCATGTAGTAAGTGCGGCCAGCATCCGGCCCATATATAGCCCACAGCTTTAATGGGTGATCCGTGTGAGCTGGAGAAACAGGTGGCTTTCTCTCAGATTCTTATCGATGTCCAGCTCTGGAAACTCCGAGTTAATACGTTACTGTATATAAGACGGGTCATGGCTTTTCATTAAAAAGAACAGCAGATAGGGAGAGCGAAACCACTTTGAACTGCAACAGTTATGGTGACTTTAACCTATGAGGACTATACTAGGCTATAATGTGTAATATTGATAAGCTGCCTCATAATATTTGACTTTCTGGAGAATTATTCTCCTGGGGTAAGTGAATGTTAACCTTTGCTAAGAGTAGAGGGCTTTCCAAATTTCACCATAACTGAAGGAGAAAGTTTCTTCAGCTCATTCGCGCGCGCTGGAGGCATGTAAGGGTTAGCCGAAAGAAATAACGGGAAATCAAGAATGTACGAAAAGGTTGCTGTTTTGATTTTTTTTCCCCCTTTGAGCAGAGCATTAGCAGTATAATAATAATAATAATAATAATAATAATAACAATAATAATACTTATTATTGTTGTTGTTTTATTGATGTTGGTATTATTATTATTATTATTATTATTATTATTATTATTATTGATGCTGATGATGATGATAGTGGTGGTGGTGATGAGGCGTTTAAAAAAGACAGGCAAAGAAAAGAGGTGTGATGTGAAAGTAAAGTAATAGTACATTTGTTATAATTTTTGCTAAAATAATTCATTTGGAACGAAGTTTGATTATCCACTGCGGCGAAATTAACCTGTTGGAGGCACTAAGTGAATGATCAAACTAATAGTTCATTATATTGCCCAAATGAATGTAAAGCCCGCCCACCAATAAGCGCCGAGCGCCCGCAGCCTCTGTCCAATCAGAGCGAGCCAATCGTGACACTGCGTCTCGCCCCTGCGCTCCAAATCGGCGAAGCTGCCGCTTTCCTCGCCTCACTCCTTCCTCGTTAACGCACAGACGCTGCTGGATTCATGGATGTACGCTGAACCGCTGTTTGCGTTCCTAAAGTTGCTGTCAGTCCGTGTTCTTTTCCTGCAGCTTTTCTTGAGCAATGTCTCTGTGAGGAAGGGCTGCTTTCTGCCAGAGGTCACTCCAAAGGTCTCGAGAAGGAAGTAAAGGCGTGCCCAGCTGCGGGACTGTGGCGGGACGGACAGGGACTATGTTCTCATCAGCAGGGAAGCGCGGGTTCACTATTGAGTCTTTGGTGGCTAAGGAGAGCCCATTAACGGGGGAAGACCCTATCCGCCCCACCGCGCTAAGCTACACAGCCCCCACAGACAGTTTTCTGAGCGCTTATCCAAGCCCAGCAGGTCGCGCGCTTTATTCCAACCCCGAGCTCGTTTTCCCGGAGTCCGTGCAGCACGCGCCCATCGGCGTGCACCCGCACCAGCTCGGCGGCGCGCACCTCCAGCACCCGCACTTCTTCGGCACGCAACACCGCGAGCCTCTCAATTTCTACCCATGGGTCTTGCGAAACCGATTTTTCGGGCATCGGTTTCAAGGTAAATGTCGAGGATCAAGACAACACGTCGTAGCAGGTTAACCAAAATTAGTCTGATGTTTATTATAGCATGTAGGCGCATTTATGACTACCTATCAAATCAGGCGGCGTGACTTAAGGTGTCGAAATGTTAACTGAATTTTTTTTATCTCTTAGCAACTTAAATAACTAGACATTTTTAATAATAATAATAATAATAATAATAATAATAATAATAATAATAACAATAATAATAATAATAATAATAATAGTAATAGTAATAATAAGAATAAGTATTCTATGTACACTGCACAGTGAAAGTCGTGGTTAGATATAGGCCTAAAGGCGCTTTGAAACAGAAATATCTGAATTATTCTTTTGGGAGCTGTGGAGTCAGACTGGTGATAATTCGTACAGATGATATAAATAGGTTTATTTTTATGTCAACACTTATAATGAAACTGTCATTTTAACCAGTACAGACAACTAGTGACCTAACTCTGTTCCTCGGCTCACTCCTGGGGCCGTACACACACACACACACACACACACACACACACTCATATACATACATACATACATACATACATACATACATACATATATACAAAAAAAAAAAACATTTTCTCCCAGCATCAGATTGAATTACATAGCACAAACTACATGGCAATTGGACGAAATAGATACTGACTCTGGTTTCACAGAATTTCGGCTGATCAAGACAAGTTCAACGCCAGGGCCACGGGTCTGGCTCAGGTGCGTTATATTTAATCAGGTCATTCTTTAGGATAATTTGATGTTTATCAGAAACGGAATCAGGAAGAACTCTGGCAGGATTTTAGTTGTCGTCAGGATGTCGAGTACTGCTGACATCCCCCATCATTCGCCATGCTTTAAATCCATCTCATGTGTGTTTTTCATTAGTCTTAATTTGGTCCACAGGATAAAATTAAGACAAACATATAGATTAGACTAATAAACAAGGTAATAGCTGTGACCAGCCGAGGCTAATTATCAGTTCGTTGTGACGCCCATGAACAAAAACAATAAACCGGAAACGAGAACAGCAATGTGTGTTACTTAATATAGTGCTGAAAATTCATTCCACCTCATTGTCGTAGCCGATTGGTAAGTCCTTCTATAGTTTAACACGCTGGATAAATTTCTCCCCCCTTTTCTCTTTTTGGCTTTTGGCTTAATCCTCATATAATAATAATAATAATAATAATAATAATAATAATAATAATAATAATAATAATAATGCACTGACACTGTTATTCATTTTAAAAGCCTATAAACTGTTAGGGTCACGGGAGTTAGTTTTTCTTGAATGTATTTTCATGATCCCAGGACAAATCACAGCAGCCATTTTATTCGGATATTTCTGGTAGTGCGACAAGACAAGAATGCCAAATAAGCAACTTGTACAGGCGTAAAATACATAAGAACCTTCTGCATCCAAAATAACAATTATAACAGATGGACAGTGCAAATATATCACGAATAATTACATGGTGAAAACCTCTTGGTTGCAGCGTTCAGGGTGTAATATATGGAGGTTTATGGTTGTTATAAACTTATTGTTATTTTACACACACACACACACACACACACACAGACACAGTCGGCATGGGGGACGCACACATTTGAGCTCGGCGTATTTTAAGTTCACTGCACAAGCTTGCTGGTCTCATTGCTGTTTGTGACTCCTGCTTTCGTTTTCGTCTCTTGGTATTTTAAGGGAACGACGTCTCGCACGACTCGTTGTTGCTTCACGGGCCTTTCGCGCGGAAGCCCAAGCGGATCCGGACAGCCTTCTCCCCCTCACAGCTCCTGCGCCTCGAGCGAGCCTTCGACAAGAACCACTATGTGGTGGGAGCAGAGCGCAAACAGCTCGCCAACAGCCTCAGCCTGTCCGAGACCCAGGTAAGTACTGACCCCCGTGTCCCCTCAGCCGGACACACACTCAGCACACAGCTGGTCGCCTGGACATAACACCGCAAAAGGAGCGTAGAATAAAATAAAGCTCAGCAGCTTGACAGCTACAGTTGTGTAGCCCAAGTGTGTCTGGCTCGCTAGATAACAAACTAAGAACAATTAATACAATTATGAGGGAAAAATTAGACAAAACACTTAAACGCGGAACAAACAATTTAACATGGATCAGGGCGCAAGCCGAAAATCTTTTCCTAAGGAAAAAAAAAGCCAGTGGAAATTTATTATTATTATTATTATTATTATTATTATTATTATTATTATTATTATTATTATTATTATTATTATTATTATGTGTTGTTGTTGTACACAAGAGAAGCACAATACATAAACCAGAAAACGTGCTGTCTAAGAACACGCCGCGTGTCAGAAATATGCAGACGTTTCAAATAACAAATTTCACGATTTCGTACAGTTTGAGTTTAAATGTGTGAGATGAGACATAGAAATAAGTCTAGATCAGTGGTCTAGACGTGGAAATTTTGCTCAGTGAAATTTGTGATTGTCAGCAGTGTTTTTTTCCCAGACGGCAGGGAGACTGAGCAAGAAAGAAAATGAAATAATCCACCAAGGAAATGTGCTCTTTTTCACCGGTTTTGTAAAAAACATCAACTGTCAGAAGCTCCTTTTAGGACTGAAGTGGAGTTCTGTGGCTGAAAGTACAGACAGACTGCGGCTGGGTTTCTAAACAGGGGATAGTGGCTGCAGGGGATTCTTTCACAATAACCTGAAAGCTGTGCTTCGGGTCTCAAACACTGACGAAAATGATCTCCTGAAATAGATGCATTGCTTTAATCATATCACGGGAAATTTCTGAGGTAGAATAATTTAAATAAATGTAAACATTTTGAGCATATTTATTATGATAGTTTCTATCATTATGGCAAGTAGCTGCAGTGTTCTGCACAGAGTTCTGCACAGAGTTCTGCACAGAGTTCTGCACAGAGTTCTCCGCAGTGTTCCGCACAGAGTTCTCCGCAGTGTTCCGCACAGAGTTCCGCACAGAGTTCCGCACAGAGTGTTCTCCGCAGAGTGTTCTCCACAGAGTGTTCCGTGCAGTGTGTTCCACGCAGTGTGTTCTCCGCAGTGTGTTCCCCACAGTGTTCTCCGCAGTGTGTTCCCCACAGTGTTCCCCACAGTGTTCTCCGCAGTGTGTTCCCCACAGTGTTCCCCACAGTGTGCACACTGGCTGTACGCACAATTATTAGACAAACAGCTTTGGGACAGGTGTATATTAGATTTTTTAAAATAAAGAAATGTTTCATACTGTTGTGAAATCTCTCATCTTAAATGCTTTAGGTTGATTAAAAAACACACATATTAAAACTGAAGATTTTAATCATTTAGTGTAAACATTTGAAATGGAACTGGATTGTGAAATTATGTAGTCCTGTTATGATGTACATTCTAGTCTATTTACGCAGTTGTCACAGAATTTGATCAGTTTGCTTGATTGTAGGGTCTAGGTTCTTTTAACTGCAAATGAAATTAGAATTTAAGCATCCCAGTACTACTTTATTGTGCTAATAAAAAAACCTTCAATCATCAACAATCATCACTCCAGATTACAATGGTAATTTTCTTTTAGAAATGCTTAACTAAATTAATTTTTTGGTGTGTTGTTTTTTTTTTAATTAAATCTTTTTACATTTATTTTTAATGAGTTTTTTTAATGAGTATATATGTATAGTTTTGTATTAAGCTTCGTTTTACATTCACACTGCATTTCCTGCTCTAATCTCCAAAAGGTGAAGGTGTGGTTTCAGAACCGCAGGACCAAGTACAAACGGCAGAAGCTGGAGGAAGAAGGTCCAGAGGGTACGCAAAAAAAAAAGGGCAATCACCACATCAACCGGTGGAGAATTGCCACCAAGCAAGGTGGATCTGAGGATATAGATGTCACATCTGACGCCTAGAACCGAAACTCACACACAAGGCCATGAAAAGCTCTATTTATTTATGTTTTAAGGAATGACTGTGTATGAGTCTAAACTTGGCTGCTCTGTGTGTGTGTGTGTGTGTGTGTGTGTGTGTGTGTGTGTGTGTGTGTGTGTGTGTGTGTGTGTGTGTGTGT
>JAQMCW010000037.1:16534590-16555916 GCA_030068335.1 Chrysichthys cranchii | reverse complement strand
GTGTGTGTGTGTGTGTGTGTGTGTGTGTGTGTGTGTGTGTGTGTGTGTGTGTGTGTGTGTGTGTGTGTGTGATGATCCGAATGCTCAGTTCTTGTTCAGTCATGGTAATGCAGGCTGCTGGATGCAGGTTACAGTGTGGCAGCTCCTGAATATTTCTCTGATTCATAAACAGGAACTACTGAATATTTGCCAATTGTCACATTAATGCCCATATGATGTACAGTACATTTAAAATATAATTTTTTTCCCCCAGAAAGGGACCATAATAATAAATATGTTTTAGAAACAACTCTATATGGCTTTGCAGTAACTCTTTTTGTTGTTCATTGCAATTATATCTTATTATTATTTAATAATTACTTCTCATTGTGTGCATAATCCATGCATAATGTGTGACCAGAACATCTCATCTCTCGCTCGCTCGCTCTCTCTCTCTCACACACACACACACACACAAAACAAAAAAACAAAAACAGAATATAAACCACATCACTGCCAGAAGAAATTATTAGGGCATGAAATGATTAGGGTAAACTTGAGTTAAATTTAAAAAGTGCCACTTCAGTTCCCTTTTACAGGATAACATCTGCTGGTGCCGAGTTTTTTTTATTTATTTATTTTTTTATCATGCCTCAATAGTCTCAAAAAAGGAAAGGAATCTGTGTTAAATGAGCCTGCAGGTGGCCTTTCACCCAAGTGTTTGACCTCAGCTATGCAGTTGAGTTTTAGTCAAGTACGACGACGCTTGAGAAAATCAGTCAATGGCACATGCTAGAAGGAAAAAGAAAGAGGTAGCAGAGAAAACATAGTGTCTGTAGGTTTGTTATGAGTCCACAGGACACCTTATCCTGCACACAGGTGCACACATATACTGCGTGCCCAAAAGCTCACTGTTCCATTACACATACCATTCATTCCTAAAGCCCACTCTCTGGTGAAATACGCAATGAAAAGAAAACAAATACGAGCATAAACTATATATATATATACACACACACACACACACACACACACACACACACACACACACTGGATGATGAATTAACTAAACCATTCGTAAAATAGTATACTCAGTCTTGCTTGTTCTGTTATTTATCCAAAGGCTCAGGGATCAAAGACTTAGGGGAAAAAACCACAACTCGTGTGTACTGTATATTTGGCTGCTTGCCCAGAGAGAGACAGTTCTCACACCAATCCATTAACAAATCATTACCCAGTATCACTTTTACCTAGATGAGAATACATAGATGATGATGCTCATATAATCAAAACAATGAGCAAAAATATCTGTATAAAATAAACAATACAAACAATAAGGCAAATTTCCCATCCAAACAATCGGAAAAACTGTAACTACCTGTTTTGGTTTTTTTTTAATAATAGTATTTTCTCTTAAAAACATTGCCAAAATTGTGAATACCTTTAAATGATATTTTAAATAAATGCAAACAAATTAAACAATTACAAAAATCCTCATTTGTTCTCTGTATGCAGGAATTATTAGGAATAAATAGGAGGTCGCACATCTGTAAATATGTTTTCCAGCCTTTACTATGGAGGGAAATGGCTGCTGACCCACGCAAAGCAGACAATGGATATAAAAAGTCAAAAAGAAAAATGCCATTGAGCACGACAGTGCCATAACAAATGGCTGGAACTGGACTTAGCAGCATGTTGTAAAACACGCAGTGAAAATAACCACAGATGACAGTTTTAGAAATGCACAGTTAATTTCCTGTAGTTGTCAAGTTTCAAAATAAACTGTTAAATACCACATTCATAACAACAAGCTGTTTGGAAGCATTGCCAGAAATAAGCTCTGCCTGAGAGCATTGTATAAAATGTAACACCTGAACTTCACCAAATGTCATTAGAACTACACTTGCCATTGTGTATTGTGGTAAAATGAAATCAAATTCAAACATTATGGTCACGCATACCATCAGCATCTTTGGTGATGAAAGAGAACCTGATACCAGCTGTAAAATATGGTGGCTCAGTGAGGTTTTGAGATAGGTTTGTGGCTGGTGGTTCACATGAGTTTGTGAAGACTGATGGCATCGTGAATTCTGCGAAGAATGACTGGCCATATGTAGAGCTTTCACCTTTCAACATTTTAAGATGATGAGCCAAACATACATTAATCAGCACAGATATTTTTAAAGAAACACAAAATCAGTGTTCTGCAGTGACCAGCTCAGTCTCTGGATTTAAACCCTACTGGAAACCTGTGGTCTGAATTGAATTGAAGAGGACATGATGGAGTGGTCCAGGATCCATCAACAAGTGTCTCCAACCTGGTTACCTATTACTGATTACTGGGCAGGCGACACAAGACATTTCAGGTTTCAATACCACTAACTGCATGTTATATATTTTCTTGAAGGGTGTCTAAATATATACACCATATATATATAATTATATATATATATATATATATATACACACACACACACACACACACACACACACACACACATATGCGCACGGCACATGTCACTTCTGGTGTCCTGTTGCTCTGATGTGAAACAGAAGTATTAGATGCTTATTCTAACTCAAACAACAAATTGTGTACATTTCTAAAAAGAAAGCATGTATTGGGCAAATATGCAGCAATATACAAGCCATGTTCCAAAAGACTATCTGTATGTCAAAATAGCAAGAGAATGGAACGTGACTTTGTATTATAAGTGGAAATGCTGATTTTGTGATACTGCTAACAACCATCATACTATGAAAATCAATTTAAGATTTACATTTGAAATTGATTAAATTTGATAAATTTAAGAAATGAGATTGAAATTAGTGAAGGTTTTAAGGTTGATTTAAGGGTTTAACGTAGTGTGTTTGTGTGTGTGTGTGTGTGTGTCATCCCTAAGCTTGTTCTATATGGTTAATGATTGCGCATGCAGCTTCATGTCCCACCCTCTATCACCGTGGCCCACCATGGCAAGTTGCCATGACAACCAGGTAGATAAACAAAGGGCCCCTCCCTCCAGAGCTATAGATGTCTCTAATGATAAGACAAAAATCCATTTCGCTCAACTTACAGCTCTGACAAAACATCACAAACAAAAAACAATTAAAGACAACATAAAGATAAAACTTTGTTTAATATATCCAAATGTAATAAGCATGTTAAGACAGCATTTGATGAAATATAATTCTATTGCATTGTGTCTATACTTGTGGTTAGTAGACTGTTGGAGCCTCTGTAGCTGCTCAGTCAGTTAAGACATGTAACAGTCAGAAACGGCTTAACAAATAGGGACACAGAATGACAATGCGGGTTATAAGTAGCAATTTTCTGCATCAATGGAGATTCAAGTGGTACGGCAGGCAGGTTATGGAGAGGGCTTTATGCAATAAGGTAACAATGTTTAATTTGATATGGAACTAAATTTAGCATAGGGAAACTATAATTCTACAGTATTACCCAAGGCAGAATTACTGCAGTGTAGTTTTGCTGTTAGTGTGATACACCAGGCATAAACTGCAAGTAATTTCAACACTGATCTTTCAGGCAGGCAAGCTGATCTCAGTGTAGCAAACAAGTTTATAAGAGCCCTTGTCTTATATCGCTCCTAAGGAACAAACCAGGCTGTTGTCTGAATGCCTGCAATGTGGGACGAGTACAACCCCAGATACTTTACTACACTGTACATGTACAACACATTTTCCCTGACAGTCATTGATTACTTACAGAGCGAATGTAAACTTACATTATTGTGCATTTTAAAAACACCTACAACAGAGAAAATTTCAGCACTCATCCTGTCAGTCTCATGCTAATTTGCTGGTGATTTGGCAGTAGAGTTGTTGACTATCCAATGGTCCACTTGATTGCAAAGAAGACAAGTGATTAGCACCGGTGTGTAAATGCACTTGTCCCGGTATGTAACTGATTATAAAAATCCACACACATATCCAAGTCATGCTATAAAGGTCTCCTGAGTTGTTTATTGCCTAGCACCAAACTGGTTAATTGGTTAAAGACCTTTGTTATAGGTCAGGAACTTGCATTCAGTTGCTGCAGAGATCTCTGGCTCAAGCTGGGATACATGAATCTGAGAGAATGAGAGAGAGAAAAAAGACAGACAGTCAGAGAAGCAATGCACTGTATTTAACGACTTGACAGACACAACATATCTATAAATCTGAACTAATCTCTGACTCGAGCGTAATCATCAGTTAATCCCAATTCCTTTTAGTTAAGATTAAATATGTACACATGGCCAGGGTCATCATTAGCCTGTTCAACTCAAAGCCTCTCACACTCCTCTTAAATTACCTAGAGTACTGCAATATTAAGAGTTATGTGTACCTCTTTTTATATACCCATGTTAAGGAGCTGATCTCTTAGCTAAAAATTACATTCATTAACTGTAAACATCCGCTCATTAAGATGTTTAAAATGTTTCATCAAACGTGAATTAAGGGAACTGCATCTCTTTCTTGAGAGCCTCGAGCATTTTTCACAGGCATTTTTCGCAGGCAAAACTGACGCTTGGTTAAAAAAAAAAAAAAAAAAAAAAAAAAAAAGAAATGCAAAAATAAAGAGACGAGTTGGTAAACGTCCAAGGCAAAGCTAAAACGTGCAATATTTTGCTCAGAAACAGATGGCAAGGAGTGTGCGAGTTTGTGAGGCAGAATCTGAAACAGACGTGCCACGGGGTGTGAAAAGGTGGGGGTACAGGAGCGGCGGATTTTTGGGAACGCACTTGTCTGGAACCCTCTGAAACGTGTAAAGAGGGAGCGAGAAAGTGAGAGGAGAGGAGGAGGGGAGAAGGCAGAGAGGAATGGAAGAAGTTGGCAGCACATATGTCTGCAGTTCAGTAACCATATGGATGAACAGCTTATTACAGACCATTTTAAATCATAACCCTCTTCATGAGAGACAAAGACAGAGGGAGAGAGAGACGGGATAGAGGAGTTGTGTTGTGTTGTGTTGTGTTGTGTTGTGTTGTGTTGTGTTGTGTTGTGTTGTATTGTGTCATGTAGAGTCCTGTAGAGCTGCTGCCTTTATGTCTTGTGTGGTGCGTTAAGTGCTAAAGTGTAACGTGGTTTCTTGAGATTTCTTGTGTTATGCAGTTGGGTTGTGCATATTGTGCAGGGTTGTTTTGGGCTGTATTAGGCATGTTGTATGGTGCCTGTAAAGAGGGTCTGGTGTGCTTACCTGGCTATTCTGAGGGAAGAGGCTGATGGCAAGGGGCAGAGCCAGACTGAAGGCACAGAGACATACGAAGCTGTGCACGGGCAGCACAAGGCACGGGTGTGTCTGCAGTAAAGGAAGTCTAACACACAGACACACACAGACACACACACACACACACACGCACACCCAATTCCACGACAAAATAAAAACTCTCAGCATCATGGGCATTCCTGTAATCATCATTAAAATCCCTCTTTCACTGACACTTCCTCTGTGTGGTGCGAGATCACTCTGTGCTGACACCTCCCCCAGCCCTCACTCTCGGCCGCAGTGCGGCGTGGGGGCTTGTGGGAAAGCGTGCTCGGCAGGAGTCCTCCATAGCAGTCCTGGTTTAATGAAGGCAACGGCTGCTTAATGACGACTTCATCAACACATACGTGTGATGAGCTTTAATTGGCCAACAGACACGACCAGGCACTCTGCGTGCACGCAAACTATATGTGTGTATATATAACGGGGGGGGGGGGACCAAGCAACGGTGTAATGAGAGAAGTATGTTAAAGATCTTTTATCATGTCCATCAACTGCTTGAGACATGCCATCATGGTCATCAGTCACTCTTAATTTGGTCTAAGAAAGGCTGAGAGAAAAGGAGAGGAGCGCATAAACACTCAGAGTGAATGGAAGGGGCAACAAGAGCTGCAGGTAGAAACCTATGTGAAAGGTTCGACCATCATACACATGTAACACACACACTTCTGTCAGCACGCTAATCCATCAAACACACTTCTCTTTCAAAACCCCACATTACACTGACCTTTCTCCTCTCATGTTCTCGCTCTATTGAAAGCCAGTGAGGGTGAGCTGACTGGCAGCATTGCACAGAACAACTCACCATTGGCTAACACACACACACACACACACACACACACACACACACACACACACACACACACACACACCTGCAAGTTAAGATACGAAAACTGAGTAGTAGATGAATTAGAACATGTCAGACTCCCAAAGCTCATGTCCTACGCCTATGCAAGAAGACGATTATTACAGGTACACACACGAACGAAAGGACAGATAGACAAGGTGTGAAAAATAACATCTTAGCAAGTGAAAATATGTTGAATAAGGTCATTTTTAGCTAATATTTCTCATCAACCCGGTAGCACCCCGGGGATCAACATAGTTGACCCTAAATTTTAGTGCACCCTGATAGGTGGTCTGGGTTTTCCTGGGTTCAGAGATTATTATATAACACATAAAACCACTAAACCTATACACAACTGTAATGTTGTTTTATTGTGTTAAAGAGTTCATTATTTCTACTATCTCAAGATGACAAAGCTCAACTAGTCCAGATAAGTTATTTATTTATTATTATTACTTATTAATAATTTTATGATAGTTATTCATGTTTTATCTAGTTATTTATGGAATTTTATTTTTTCACTTGTCCCTTTTTTTTTTAATTCATTCACTACTGACAGACAGTATGAAAGAGAAGTCACGTTCACCAGAAGGTCGCTTTTACCATAATGCCTAGTATAGGCAATACATGTACGTCAAAAGAACATGGGGCTAGCCTAACTCTGGTTTTTGTCTGGAGTCCAGAGTCAATGTCAAGTGTCTGTAGGTTGTGTGTGGACATGCTGTGGTGGTCACAAAGGACAGAAAACTAGCTTTGCTCTCTGGAGATACTGAAATTAATTAACTCATGATCTTGAGAACATGTCATTAAAAAATATTATTGAAAGCATGGGTGTTCTCAGCTTACGCATACTGAATAAACTTATATTTGTTTTAAAATCTAATCTGATTTAAGAAACCTATCTAATAAAGGAAAATATTTGTTGAATTTTCTGATAATCAAGATATTTTTACTTAAGATGCTTTTTACCTAAAAAAAAAAAAAAAAAGAAATGCTTAAAAGCTGTGAAAAGCCTGACTGCAGAGTAAAACATATTATCTGTCTGCGATATGTTAGGACTACAGAGAGCATGAACATTATTAGGAGTTACTCTCTATGACAAATAGTATCGACAATTTAAAACTGTAAACAGAACAGAATAAACAAAAAGTGCTGACCTCTCCAGCATGGCCATCAGCATAGGTGGCAGCACCAGGATAGGCATGGGCAGGACTATGCGGGTCACGGCTGTCTCCAACACAGCCTGCACACAAAACTTATCCACTCAAGCTCATATTCAAGAAACACTTAACAAATAGGAATTGTCATCCCTTGAAATCAATGATTTTGATGATAAAATTTACATGCCGCTGAATATATGCGAGAACGCTAAAGTACATTAAAGTATTGCCTAAAAGTATAAAAGTATGTACAGTACATACGGAAAGAGAGAGCTGCGCGAAAGTCATAGGCACCTTTTTTAAATACATATTTTGTCTTAGACGTTTATTTTATGACATCTGTATTTCTGAGTCAGCAAAAAAAAAAACAGGTTTTCCAACAAAAAAAATGTAATGTTAGAGAAGAATTTCGTATGTCAGTAAAGAAAGTAAAATAATAACAACACATTTTAGACAAAAAAAAAAACAAAACAAAAAAAATAAATAAAGCCTGTCAGGTTTTATGTACAAAAACATAAAGACGCTGATGTGAGAGTCAGTGTGTCCAGATAGTCCAAAATGCTCAGAAAAACTAAGCAGCCAATTTCCCTATGAAAGGGCACAAAGTGTACCTGATGCTACTGATGAACTTTCAGTAAAAAGCAAAAGGTTGTCAGACCAAATATGGACGTTCATTGCACGTGCCTAGGACTGCTTTTAAAAAGTTTCTGATTTCATTGAGGATCATCATCTTAAAAGTCATCATAGTTGTTATTGTAAACCTGCATATTGTTACAATGGAACCAGTTTCAGATTTGTGGGTGGACAAAAAAAAAAAATTGCATCCCTCACATTAACGCGTTTCCCGAGAACCAGATGAGATCCGTTCTTTCCCCCCCCTGAAAATAGCTCCTGACTGCGAAACGTTTGAGAGTCAATCTAGAAAGCATCTCCTTACTGCATTTATTTGCAGCCATATGTGTTGTATTTATAGTCTGTGTATACAAGAAGCTCTCAGAGTCCACTCACGCGTCTGGCTGCCAGCTTCGAGGTGGCCACTACGTTACCGTGCTCATCCAGCACACTGATGCCTTCAGAGAGCTCGCTGTGGCGCATCAGCAACACATTACATACATTGGCACTTGCTATGAGGGACAGAAAACAAAAGTAAAAAAAATTAAATAAATCAGTGTTCTCTGGACATCTTGTGGATGCAGAGATCCTCTTAATTGAAACTATTTGCATATGCTTCTATTTATAATGCTTAACGAAGCAGGAAAAAATGATTCAAAATATGACTAAGAAATCTTTGTCAGCAACAGTGCTGTACTAAACAAAAGGGACAAAATACACACTGTTATAATTAAAAGGTAAACGATGTGTTTGGCGATTTAATTAACAAAGTAATATGATTAAAACATTAAAATACAACTTTTAAGTAGCTCCACACATTACACAAATCACAAGAACATTAAGGCAGGGCAGTGATTTTCTCGGTGTGTGTGTGAGAGAGAGAAAAAGAGAGAAAAAGAGAGAGAGAGAGAGAGACAGCCTGAAGCATTTTTAATTTGCACGCCTTGTGTTGTGAGTTATCAGTGTTTGGCGCTGCAGTGTTATGGGGCTGAGTTAATTGGCTGAGTAAATAGCTATTCACCTCTAAGGGGTTTAGACCAGAACAATTAACCATACACATGGGCAGGCACCTGCACTCATGCATTAACACATGCAAACACACAAGCTTAAAAACATCAAAAAACACTTTAAACAGAACATGAACTGTAAATCAGGTCTACTTTAAGTCATCGCTGTGTGTCAGAAAGACATGGCGATCGTACACAATGCAAATAAATGAAACCGGTGCAGTGAGAGTACGCACACCTGAGGCATGCCTTTAAACATTAAACAGTACTCCAGACTTGAGCCAGACTATTACTATCAGGTCAAAATATCAACGGAAAGGACAAAAATAAAAATTAAACCAGTATTTGAAACCAGTCACCCCTATTGTGATCAATTAGCTCAATTTAATAACCTTTTATAAATAAACACCAGGGGGGGGGTTGACACCAGCAAAAACCATGACATGGCGACCTAGAGATGCGTGTCCCTGTGCTGACACAGAGAGCACTTTAGGCCTAATTAACCAATTAGAGAGCAGCAACCAAGAGCTAACGAGAGCTCTGTTATCCAAGCCAAAAGGCAAGGGGGGACTGACTGATTTAATTAAAAGGGAGGGGTGAGGGGACAAAAACAATTTAATTACAGCCAAGTATCCCCACGGCATCCTGGGACTGTCTCTCAGGGCCCCTCTGGCCTTGTTAGAGCCGCAGAACGCTAATGGGACAGTGAGATAGCGTTCCAGCGATTCCCCTTTGACACCAGTCATAATACAACACAATAGGACCATAGAACCAATAAACAAAAATAAACAAACGCTTATTGTATTGGTGGTTAAAGGATAGCACACACAAGTGTCATTACAATTACAACCACAGGGCAATGAGCATTCAGACAGAAGATGACATGACATAAACACTCACATGATCTTAATGAATTAATATTTAGCTGTACTGATTCAATCATTCTTGTTTCTAATCGTTGGGTATTCGTAAGGCCTCCAAGACAAGGAGGTGGGTACCTTCGGCAGGAAATATACACAGACATCTCAAAAGTGAATAGACACCCCTCATTACATTGTATTTATGCGGACACCACCTGGTGCATCAAAGTTGTAAATATATTATTATTTATCATTTCAGATTACAGTATATTAATTGTTTATAACAACTAGCCATGCTGCGAACACCAGAAGCAAAAGAGTTGTCTGGTTTTCAAAGAGGGTGTATTGTGGATCAGTGTGAGGGTGGATTTAGCCAACGTATGATTGCACAAAGCCTTGGAATTCCTCTCGGCACAGTCAACAAAGTGATTGTACAATTCAAAAGCAAGGAAAAGGAATCAACAGCATCCCGCTCGGGTGACCCGGACCCTCTGACAGGTGTCTTCAGACTGTCAAGCGGACTGTTGTGAAATAAATCCCTGTTGTAAGGCCGCTGATGGTGCAGAGCAACTCCAAAGTGAGTCGGAGTCCTTCTGTGAGGGATCTCCATTAATTTGTCTACTATGGCAGAGCAGCTAAAAGGAAGCTTCTAGAAATAATTTTTAAAACAAATAATGGAGTCCATTTACTTTTGAGATATCTGTATACTATAAAAAGACCAAGAAAACACCAAGAAATTTATTAATCTCTCTTTCTCTCTCTCTCAAACACACACACACATGCGCACACACATGCACACACACATGCACACATACACACATGCACACACACACGCACACACATACATACATACATATATACATATATACACACATACCAACAGCAGGAAAAGGGATGAATCTTTGAACCAGAAGCCGTGTGGCTGGGCTAAAACGCTCAGCTCTCTGAATCAGAACATTCAGTCCCACCTACACAGTACACACATGTGAAAAGCTGTTATGTAACACTACTCAACCAAAACAAATTCATCTCTAAACTTAACTTAATAATATTAACCCAAACTTAAACCTTTAATATAACCTCAACCCTAATTCATGACTGCAGCAAGCTCTTCATTAAGCTTCATATTGTCTCTAGGTGAGCAGCTTTACAAGCGTCCGTATTATTCGGTCCAGCTTTCTGAGCTTCTCAGGGACCATATTCCTCACCAATGCACCATTATCATCACTATTCAGGAGTGAAATAACAGGATAAAGTATCAATAGTTGTGATACTAGGTCACTGGACCATATCAGTACATAGCTAAATAAGCATTACACAAATGCACTGTGGGAAAACAAAACCATTATGCTGGGTTGAGACTGCACATTGAGATCAGTTCCTAATAGACTTGTCATATCTTAAACATAGCAAAAATGGCCTTAAATTGAACTCTTTGGATGAAAACTCTCACACTTAATTAACAAATTTGTTTTCCTGTGCCCAAGGACAACAGGTCCCCTAAGGCCCCTGAGGCTTGGTGACAGGTCATGACAGGCTGTGTGAAGTTGCTTCTTGCCTGTCTTTGGGAGTCTCTGGTCATTTCCAGCAGCTCCTGTTACAGGCCCATCTAACTGCCATCTAACAGCCCTCCCCTTTTCCCCTCCATCTCCCATCCCCAGCAGGGGGCCTCGTCAGGACTCGGCTTTTAATTAGTGACCCCTCCCTTCACTTCCCACAGGCATGGGGCCATTTGTAGTTGCCGTCACCGTGGTTATGGCTGTCGTGCCCCAGGGCATCAAACCGCCACCCAGCAGGGCAGCTAATTGGCTCTAGAGGACATGGGGGGCGTGGTCACATGGACACATGTGCGGAGATCTGAGCTCTTAGTTGGTGCACAGAGGCAGTGACCAACAAATCTAGACTTGACATCTACGATCAAATACATTCAAAAAAACTTTGTGTGGAGCACTTGAAAACTGGGGGGGGGCGCGGGGGGGTTGTGTCCTGTGTTGCATGTATGTGTTAAACACTCACTGCAATAGTAACTGCACTGCTGACTGCTCCCAGGTATCCCTGAAAGAATTTTGACATCCCTGTAGACTACAAAACAGAACCAATGGTTTACATAAATAGCATTGCTTTTGTTTAGATAAATAGCAAATAGCATTGTTAACAGGAAGGACATACAGCCGGAAAAGTGAAATTAACAGATTAATATAAAAGCTTCTATTTCTTAATATCAACATTGTGTTGCATGGACATGCAGCTTTAGCCAGGACTCCAGTAAATCAAGCCTAATCAAGTTCGTAAAAACCATCAGAAGTGCCAATCAAGTTGGATTAACTGTAACACCAATCATATATCTCTACTGCACCCTGGAGGAGACTGCTCTGCTTATACTGCACCTTAGATGCATTGCGATTGCAGTAGTTCACACAAGCATTATGGCTCTGGTTCAGCCACTGAGAGACCCAGACAGAGGAGGGGGAAAAACAGGGCAAGAGAGTGAATCATCAATAAACCAACTAGCATTTTCATATATTTACACTTAACTATGGTAAGGAAGCGGCTGTACCTGCCAGAAAATGGTAGAGGTCAGGGTCTGACCGGGAAGTAGGAGACCTACAACCTATCAGAGTGGACAGCAGTTTTGAGAAACAAGAGGTTTTAAAATACAGTCCAGACTATAATAAATGTTCCATATGGTAAAATATAGTTTGGCTGTAAAGTCTTTTTTTAAACACACCAGACCCCATAGATTTATAATATGGCTGCCCTCACGCTCTTCATTTTGGGTAATAAAAAACTCACCACTGGGGTACCAAAGGGGATATAACCTAAGGAAAGAAACAAACAAACAAAAGACAAAGAAAATGATGAAGAAGTGAAATCAAAGCTTAAGATTTAAGACAAAAAAAAAACTTTGGAAAGAAAAAAGGCAGGAACATATCCTCTAGATAGACTCCTACATATTATTATCATTGACCTTTCACATGCTAATACCACTGAGATTAGTCTAAAAGGACGCTAGCATTCATTCCATCACCCTTTTCCAGCAAACAGGTCTTCTTCTGTCTTTCTCTAGCTCAGTCTTTAAATAGCTGTGTTAACACCAGGCTAAAACACTCCTATTTCTGAGAGGCCCAACAGCAGCTCCAGGCAGCAGGAGCCGAAGGCTTTAATCAGAATCCAGCTGAGTGTGACCTTTCCCAATCGCTCAGTCCACACAGCTCGCCTGCCATTCTGCCAGGTCTCCTGTGCCGGTAACGAGGGGCAAACAGCCAGCCGACACACACTCACACATGTTCTAGGCATGCAGACACCCTCACCTGACATGCGAAAGGGCATGGGGATCTTCTCTCCAGTGTCTGGATGGAAGATGGCCTGTGAGTGTAATGGCCACATGGAAAGCACCGAGGGGGAGTGAGAAAGAAAAGAGGGGTAAAAGAAGACCAACAAAAAGTCTAACTCAACTTGTGATCACTTCATTATTCTACTAAAGTCTTAAAAAGTGTCTATCAGGGAGTATTTCTTTTATGCATATCTGAATGTTCATAGCATTTAATTATTTAAAGAAGTTTATGATTTGGGCTCTTATTTCAGGAAATCACGAAGGAATTTTTTAGGTTTGGCTCACCTGTTTTACCTTCTGAGCCTCCCAAAGCTAGAAAATAGGAAAGGGGGATGTATGATTAATTTGGGATTTTTTATAAAAAAAAAAAAGAAAAAAGCCATAAATAAAATATAAATGTAAAGTTATGTACATGACATGGATAGGCTGGGTGCATTCTGGAAGATGGAACCTGTTTTCACAATACATACTGACCACACACCCTCTCACACTGTTCTTTGACCTCCCTGACCCCTGTCATCAGCGCCCCAACGCTAACTGAATGAGCCAATCAGTGGAAACCACACATGAGACCAGATTCACCAAATAACCTTCACTTTCTAGGGAGTGCTTATCTAAATGATGTACTCGTGTGTGTGTGTGAACTAAATGTATAGCAATTTGATATATCACAGCCTTACCTGTGCATTTGTCACACCTGTGGGTAGAGTGCCATCTTTAAAATGTTCTAAGAGTTTCACGCATTCATTTACATGACTCTAAGATAGAAAACGTAAACTCATTCAAGTACAAAGAAATTCTTCATGAATGTCATTATTTTTCAACCACATAGAAATGGGATAACTGAAATTCTAAGAAACTAACGCAGGTCATTTTAGTCAAAAACAATTCTTTTAGATCTACATAATAATTTTTGTTGTCATGATTTGCATTTATGACCATGAGGCTACATGATCTGATTTAACTCTAAACAAATTGTCTGCTGATACACACTCCTGCATGGTCATTAAGTCAACCCCCATTCGCTTTTCATACCTGCTCTATTCTGGCACACCCACGTTTTCTTTTTATATCCAGAATGCAAATGCATTTCTCACATACCTCTGATACAAAGAGCGTGCGAGGGTCAATCACATCCAGGAAATGTCTTAACCTCCCATAAAAGGACCCCTGGGATACGCAGAGAACACAATAAACAATCCTGCTGCATTAACTCCTATTACAGACACAGAGCGAAGAATGGTTAATTTTACTTTGAACATAATGACAGATGAATATAATGACCCTCTGAGGCAGCTGTTTCAAAAGGGAATTTTTAAAAAGTACACTTTTCTCCAATTCATTGTTAATTAGTTTTAATTAATTTTAGATTTATTTCTATTAGATCATATTACAGATTTCTAAAGCCCCAGCTTCAGTCTGTATGTTCTAAGAGGCAGCTGGTGAATGCAGGTCTCAGCAGCAGGACTAGCCAGTTGTTTTTGCCACCAGGTGCAGCTGCCTTGTTACAAACACCAACTGTCTGCTAGTTCATAAGCAAGGAAAGCAATTAAAGTTTTTCGCAAGTGTGTGTATGTGTGTGAGTGTTTGGCAAAGTTCTGCTTTTCACACCATATTTTACTGCACTATCTCTCTGAAAACAGAAGGCTATATTCACCTGTTCCCAGTCTTTCATTTAGCTTGGAGTTAATTACAGCACATCTGCAGTCTACGCATTCAGCATTTCCTTTAACATCTGAGCACTGACATCGAACAGGAAGATACGGATAATAAAACAGTTATTTGGAGTCCATCATTAAGTATTCAAATTTCATCATTTGGATTTTTTTTTCACATTTACATTGTATATTCTAGGCCAAATTGGTATAAAAGAAAACATTTATAGAGCCACAATTCTGGGGGGAAAAAAGTTATGTAACGTGGCCTTAAACTTTTATTCTTCTAGACAATTTTTTTGCCAGCTCATTCCATAAAATATTGACATAGGTTACTTGATGGCGTAGTAGGGCACTGCGGTACTGCTTATTTGTTAAAATGCATCATTGTGCTCAGCAAATTGCCACAAATGTGAACATCCATCTGTCTAGAGAGAAAAAACTGCAAATGTCAGGCCTTGAATATATTGTTTAGCAAATACCATTTTAAGCACAGTGTTAACACACACCTGACCATCTAATGCTGTTTAAAAATAAAGCTGCTAATCTATAATGGCAAAGGTAATCCACCTTATTACTGGCTGCAAGAGATTTCATGTGAGTGGTGTCTTTCTGTTATTCTGTCAGATCTCCAAGTCAAATTTTAAATTAAAAAAACACCTTCAAATCATTTTAGTCACTGAAATGTCAAAATGGAGCTCACATTCAATGTTTATTTGAATCACTTTCAGGTGTGGAGGTCATAAATGTGTGCAAAGTAGCCTAGTGTGTGTGTGTAATGTTATGTTTTAGCAACCTTTGGTGAATTTTAGATTTTAGTCATTGTTTTTGTAATTATAAATGCTCAAAGCATAGGTTATGCACATGTACACATATGAATTGCACAAACGTATCCATCACAAAATCCGTCCACGAATATTTACATCTCTCAGGAATATATCCATAAACATGTTAATTTGATAAATTGATTTGAATATCGTTAATTAATTCTTGTTCGATTTAGCCAAGCAAAATGTCCTTTTGATAACTGTCCTCTACAGAGGCAGCTGGTATAAACATGCCAGAAGGGACCAAAAAAAAAAAAACCCCACCACCACCAACAGCTGTAAGAAAAAAAAAATCACCCAGAATGGTATGAAGAAGCAAGTCTAGCCTGATGTCTTTCCAGCCCAGATGTATACAGCAACAGTTGTGTCAGCTGATGACGCAGAGTGAAATGTGCCTATGATTCGATGTCCATTTGGGCTTTTCAGCACACATCTCTGAGTGAGCCATAAGACATATAGTTATGCGTTTAATTAATTTCGGGGGATTATTTATCGTCATAAACCTCCCACCCCACCCTCACCCCACCCTCACCCCAATCCCTTTGCAGGATAACCTAAAAAAAAAGTAGATAGATTAATCCCACAAAAGAAAATATGCCAAAACTTTAATCATAGTTGTTTTGTTTTGTTTTTAATCTGAATAAAAGGGTTACAACTTTTCAGTTTACCAGGTTTTGAATTTGAAGCAAACATTGTACAAATCCAGTCCCGGAAAACAGAAATCATGATTGCAGCTGCCTATCTGTCTTTAAGTGTGTGTATGTAGTGTATCATAGTTTGCCCCACATCATTCTTATTACACCACAGGCCTCATGATATAATGCACTGCTCAGCTTGAATAGCTTCACAATCAAACTGCTGATAGGCATTCAAATATCAAATATCTGCCTCTCTCTGGTCCTCCACATGTTTCATATGGTCTGTGTGTTGTTTCTTTTTCAAACTTCACTCATTTATAATCACATGTAATTTTGCTATATGGTGTAATGAGTATATCAACCCCATGATGTAGCCCACTGAAACTAAATATCTTATCAAACTAATAAGACAATGTTATCAATGTTCCCATGACACTCTGTGCTTTCGTTTCTCATAAACCTGGTTATTAGGCTATCGTTTGTTTGATTAAAGAATTACAGTCGATCCTCTCATCTACGGACACCGCATTAATGGATATCGGATGCAACGGACAACATCCGCTGGTCTGAATACATAATCCATTAGCCAGAATGTCCAGTATAAAAGTTTAAAAATCCCGGGTGTTGCCATCTGAGTCCAGTAGTTCGGCAATTATCTGCTAGGCAGCGGTGGCGTATGTGCTACTAGTTGTTTACAAGCGTTGGTTGAGCTGTGGTCCTTGTGCAGCTATACTGTTTTTTCGTCGATTATTTGGTGTTTTTCACAGTTTTTCTGCCCAGTGCCATCATTATGCCACCCAAAGATAAGTCTAGTGTAACAGAAAGCGTGTCAATCTTAGTACTGGCCGGAAATTAGAGCTCATTAAGAAGTCTGGTGTTGACTGGGAGTATGGTGTGAACACACATAAGGGAAATGACATTTACAATTGTATTTACATCTTTATTTACATTAGTATTTAATGTACTTACCTATTTATGTTGGTCGTTATGCTGTTTGTCATGTGTACAGTACTTGAGGAGAACTTTTATGGACCTTAGTGGTGTTTTTGCTTGGATTTCCACTATTTTACCACCCCCCCCAAACATCATCAGACGATTCACGTCAACGGACAACCTCTAACCCGAATTAGTCCGTTAATGAGAGGATCGACTGTATGAGAGGCAGCCTGAAAAGCGGGACAGTCAGCCTCGTGTCCGTTATTTATTCGTCTCCCATACGGCTGTGTCAGTGCAGTGGCACTTTAACACCAACAGGGGGCTCTGTCAGAGTGCTTTCAGCACAAAAACTGTGGTATGAAGGCAAGCCGGTGGATCCAACACAGCCGTATGCGTGTCTTATGAGTTTCATTTTCTATTTCTGTTATATTTTACACACCTGAGTCAAGGTAACCTCAAAAAAAATACGTAACGAAGCGATAACGGCATAACGGGCGCGCGCGCGCTGCGTGTGTGTAATGTAGGAAGATTTCCTCACATTTACCTGCTCAAACCGACACTCGCCAAGTCTAAACTCAGGATACGGCGTGGACTCGGACATAATGGCCCAAACCGCGTGCAGTGACTGACAGCGAGTCAAGTTTGTGCTGAAGTGCACTTGGTCTTAAACACTGAGACTCAAATAGTACACAGTCCGGCCACGCCCCCTAAGTGCGGAGTCATCGTTTCCTTGCATTCTGGGTAATGTAGTTTTTTTTTTTTGTTTTGGTTGGGGGGGGGTGAACTGGAACGCAGATTGCACCCCAGGCCTCCTCGCCCGACATGAGTGCCTGATCTCACTGAGGCTGTTGTGATGGAACAGGTAGAAATCTTCAAAGCTGTGCTCCAAAATCTAGTGGAAAGGTCTCCTAGAGGAATGGAGGTTATTATAACAGCAAATGGAAGCCACCTTCCATAGGAATGGGCATGATTTGGGAATGAGATGTTTAGCTATTTTATTTTACATTTTATATATGGTTGATTAGATTTTCAGAATCATTGAGATGTTCATGCCCCTCTACAATACAAATTGTTTAGAGCTGGAAAATAACTACTGTACTGAGGGGAGATAGATAGATAGATAGATAGATAATGAATGTATGTATGTATGGTGTCCATATTAAATGCTATATGCTCTTACATAATTGAAAACTAAAAAAATAACGTCTATTTTTCCTCAATACCCATTGAGCACAAATGACTTTTACCAAAAAAAAAAAACCCATCCAAAATGCCATCCCAAAGTGAAAAGAGTTTATTTCATTGAGAGATGCAAAAGGACAAATCAGAGAGCTGATTTTAATATTCCCTTTCAATTATCAATACAATAATCAAACAAGCATACCTTCACCATCTAGGGACAGGCATACCACAACCTGGACATCCCAAAATAACAGCACCTCAAGGAAAGACTTGATTTTAAAAATGAAACATTTCTGATCCCTGCGGAGTAGTCAGCATCCGTGCTTCACTTGGACCCATCCTCTCTATAAATTCATGGATTCATGAAATGAAAAGAGAAGTAAATGCAAAAAAACAAAACAAACAAAAAAAGACAACTATGTATGTAATTGTTACTATATACCAATCAACTGTTAAATAATGGTGTAAACACCCATTTTACTTAAAGTACACAATGGTAATTTAGATTTTTTTTTCTAAAATTAGAAGAAGTGCAGGAATGGATTAAAACCAAATATTTTTTTTTATTTTCAAACAAAACTTAAGAGGTTCTGCTACAGAAATACAGCTTTGATTAACAAATTAACAATTCAAAATCACAAATATCGGTTGCTATAATTCATCCCACCGACGCATTCTACATGACATTAAGTCAAGGGCACTTGTACCTCCTAACCTGGCTGCAGGCTGCATCAGGCTTTTCACAGTTCTCTAGCACTCTGCACTATTGCTTCTGACATTATAAGACTTCTAAAGAGAAACTGTGAAAATCTCTCAACGAACACAGACCTACTTTGATAGAACAGCATATTCTCAAACAGGGCGTAAAAATAAAATGCATTAAAACCGAACAGGAAATATATATAAATAACTTCAGTAACTGGAAAAAAAAAAATTGGAACAAAATGTAAGAAACTAAATGTGACCCAAAAGTGAATTTTGAACAGATAACAGAACTTTACATAACCTGTGTGGAACAGCAAATTAACGACCAAAAAGAGAAAACAGAAGGAAAAAAAATGAAAGAAAACAAAGCATAAATATTATATCCTTCAAATAAGGTCATACAAAGGTAAAACAACAGGTTTATTAAGAACTGTAAACTTTAGACTCTGACGTCAATATTCCAGGAGTCCACTCAAACAACACAGTACCACACCAGTCTAAGTCACTCAGTTTAGATATCAATCACAACCTAAGAGCTAGAGATCATAATTCATTAAGAGGCACATTTCACACACATTCACATTCATTAACATGTGAAACCTTAAGTGCTTCTAATTTTGGGGTTTGGACAAGTTACATGTAATCTATTGATCTCTGATTTTTCTATCTTAGCTGGACTATAAGAATTACAGTAGCACAGGAATACTGTAAATATCTTCAGTTCAGAGAATGAGCTAGTGCAGTGTGTATATGCATGTATTTGTGTTTGCTCAGTACTTATGCTTTTGAGGAAGAACCATTTTATTAAGTGTACGTGTGGTTTGAAAGTGCTGTTACACAGGCCGCTACCACACAACTACAGATGGTGCTACACTGCAAAAAACACTGATAGTGGCAACATCCGAGTAACATCAGAAGAACACCGCAGGCACATTGACACAGGCCGGAGCCATGGCTGCACTGGGAATACCGGAACACGGAATTATAGCAACTTCTGGCATTTAGTATTCCATAATCATCCACCTCCTTCACAGAGAGTACTGTTTGTTCATCGCTCGACAGTGAGGCAGTAATAGCCTGGGACATTACCTGATTTAAACCAACGGTCTGTTAGTAATCAGGTCTGAACACGCAGTCCCTTCCAGTCACACTTCAAGGTAAGGTACAGAGCTGAAAAGTGATGGTTTCATCAAGAACAGAACGGAGACGAATGATAAGGCAGCATTTGGCATTTCACCAGAGTGGCATATATGCAGTAAGAACAGAACAGCATACATCCTGTTCATTACACCTGAAAGCACTGGCAGCAATGTGTGCATGTTAGCTCAAGCAGGGTGGAAGGGGGACTGGTTGACAAACACAGACTGGGGAAGCAGCAGGTTAGTGTGCGCCTCTACTCTTATGCTCGTCAGTAAAGTGCGGAAGACGTGACATGAGGCACAAGCAGATGTGAATTGACCGATTCTGCTTCCTTTCGCAGTTATATTTTCTTTTTTTTTTGCCCCAACTCGATACCTATAGAATCGGCCTGTTCAAGCAGCATCATTTTATGAGCTTAAACGAGATAGGTCCCATTAATGTGAGGAGAATGGAAGAACAAAAGAGAACATTTGGATATCGCATTATTTCAAGCAGCAAAGACTATTCACCCAAGTTTCCAAACGCCAGACCACACCTTCCTTTGATTGACAGACAGCTTTGGTAACTAGCTGGACAGATGCATGCCTTCTACATCTGTTTAGAGGAGGTGAGCATCAACTAAGTGGAATTTCGCCAAAATTCTTATACGAATAAGAATTGTGGGAGTCAGGAAGGGCGAGGTGAGTGGGTGTATCTGGCCACATATGGGAGGCTCACATAGGCATACACTGTATTTTGAAACAGCAAAGGATGCCAAAATCTATTTGCTTCATTCTACACTTACATGGTAGCAGTAGCAGTGCAGGGTTGCAACTTCTTCCCAGGAATTGTGAAGATTTGTGAAGTGACAGTGAAATGTTTGCTGAATCTCTACGGGGTCATTTCATTTTGGGACGAACTTGCAACAGTGCAGGCGTTTGTTCCATAATGCGGACTAGCAGAGTGTCAATGTAATCCTCTAGATCTCGGATTAAAACTTTCATCTTCTTCAACTCTACCTCCCGCTTCTCTAGCAACAAGCCACGCCGCTCGTACTCCTCCTTCTCCTGTTTGAGCTCGGCATCCCGCTGTAGCAGGAGAGACACCAGTTCACTGTGGTTCAGATGGTAATAGGAGCCTCCACCCTCCACCAACAGCTGAGAAGTTGTTGAAAAGACATTACCATAAACAACTGTTAC
>JAQMCW010000037.1:16517956-16528169 GCA_030068335.1 Chrysichthys cranchii | reverse complement strand
CAAAGGAGAAGTGCTCACTAACACAGATTTAGACAGATTTGTGAACAATATTTGAGAGTAATGGCTCTTTTGTGTATGTAGAAAATGTTTCAATCTTTGAGTTCAGCTCATGCAAAACGGGAGCAAAACCGAAAGTGTTGCGTTTATTTTTTTGTTCAGTATAGGTTCCAAAAAGATCTATACTGCAATCTGAAAAGCATAGTTTCCCCACGGTTAAAACGTACCAAAATGTACACTTGTGGTCAGAAATTTACACAGACAGACAAATATCATGGACATGAATGTCATGGCAATATTGGGCTTTCAAGATTCTTTAAAATATTCTTGTTTAACTGTCTTCTTTCTAGAACAGAACGATTGTACAGCATACACCTTTAACAGAAGAAGAAGAACAAAACAAGAATGTGGTGCACAAGTTTAATATATTTTGGGTTTTCTGAAATTAACACAGGGCAACAATTATACATACAGTAAACCTAATATTTGGGTAATCGTCCCAAATTTCACTGTAACCAGACTCTTTGGTAGACATTAACTAGCTTCTGGAATAATTCTGGCTTGGTAGCGTTCAGTTAAATTTGTGTGTTTCCACATATTTTTAAATAGCGTCGAGGTCATGGAATTGTTTTTCAACTTCATGTTATCCTGCTTCATCTATTCCACAACCAGCACTGTCCTGTTGGAACATCCATTTGTGCCCAAGTTTCAATCATCTAGCTGATGATTTGAGGTCATGCTCAAGAACTCTGATGTTCATTATTCCATCCACTTTGTGCAATGCACCCATTCCATTGGCAGCAAAACAGCCCCAGAGCATGATGCTACCACAACCATGCTTAACAGTTGGTACAGTGTTCCTCTTTGAGTCTTTGTCTCATCTGATCACAAATTTTCCCCCAGTAGGCTTTTTCTTTGTCCACGTGGTCAGCTGCAAACTTCAGTCGAACATGAAGGTGTCGGTTTTAGACCTGGGGCTTCTTTCTTGGATGGCAACTTCTCAGTACACGGTGATGAAAAATACAACTCACTTGACTGTAGACAGTTTTCCAGCAACTTCCAGTTCATGGCAGGCCCTGTGCCTTGATGGTTCCTGGGTTGCTCCTGACCATCCAAACCAATTTTCTCTCAGCAGAGGATGGCAGTTTTGATCATGTTCTAGACCTTGGCAAAGTTGCGATACCTCCCATTAACTTGTACTTTTGAAACAAACCTTCTTATGTTGTACACAGAGAAACAACCAGCTGTATGCAATCATGATCAGTAACAGGAATATAAGAGGCCTTGGCAAGTTAAAAGACATCGTCAGCATTAGTGAATCAATAATCTAAGAGGGTGTATGCATATTTTCAATACTGTAAGTATGAAACGGACCCCATGTTGATTTTAGAAAAAAAACTAAATTAATTAAAACTTGTGCATGAAATTCTATTTTTTTGTATTCAAGACGTAGGTTGTACAATCATTCCTTCCCAGAAAAAGAACAGCTGCAAAAGAAATCATTGAATGACAAACATTATGAGCGTCATGTTCACGATGACTGTACATAAACTTCTGACTGCAATTCCATTATACACCTCACTGAGCATATTATTAGGAACACTATACTAATATTGGGTAGGGCCTCCCTTTGCTCCAAAAAAAAAAAAAAAAAAGCCTCAGTTCTTTATGGCATGGATTCCAAAAGATGTAAAAAAAATTCCTTTGAGATTCTGGTTCATGTTGACATGACTGCATCAAGCAAATCCTGTGGATTCTTCAGGTGCACTTTTATGCTGTGAATCTCCATCACATCCCAAAGGTGTTCTATTGGATTCAGATCTGGTGACTTTGAAGGCCACTGTAGAACACTGAACTCAGTCATGTTCATGAAACCCGTTTGAGATTATTTTTGATTTATGATATGGTGCATTATCATGCAGGAAGTAGTCATTAGAAGATGGGTAAATTGTGGCACATGGTTTGCAACAATACTCAAACAGGCAGTGGCATTCAAGGGATGACTGATTGGTATTAAAGGGCCCAAAGCATGCCAAGAAAAATTCCCCACACCATTACACCACCTCCACCAGCCTGGACTGTTGACACAAAGCAGCTTGGGTCCATGGATTCATGCCACTGGTGCAAAATTCTGACCCTACCATCTTTACATTTTTCTAGTCTTTATCTGCCCTGGACTTGACAGTAAATTTACCAATTATTCCAAATTTTCTTTATTATTTTCCTCAAACAGCCATAAGATATGAGCATCTTTACCATTTACTAAACAGCATACTGACCTGGGACAAGAATCAGAGCTGCTAAGGGGCATAGCTGGGAGAAACCTCCCCTGGAATATTTCAAGACAGTCCCTCCATTGGAACAGAGCCAATTTTTGTAATTTTGCCTCTGTATACCACCTCAATGGATTACAAGGGAAGCCACCAAAATGTGATTGAAATACAGACTTTCAGCTTTAAGAGGTTAAAAAAAATACCGTATTAGTCATTTAGGAATTATTTTATTTATTTATTTATTTATTTTTACATAGTCTCTCCATTTTCACAGGCTCTAATGTAACGGAACAAACAATTATACCTATAGGCATCATTTTAATACTTAGATGCAAAATCAATCACTACCTAAAATCTGGAGCCCATGAACATCATCAGATGAGTTTTATCCTTTGATATGCCTTGCCAGGCCTTTACAGCAAACACATTTTGTTGCTGCATATTTTTGGATCTTTTATGCCTTCAGTTTTGTCTTCTGTAATTGAAAAGCATGCTCAGTTGGGGTGAGCATGCCATTTAAGAACATTTCATTAAATTTGCCTTAAGAAGCTTCTGGCTTGCTTTCACCATGTTTTGTGTCATTATCCATCTGTACTGTGAAGCACTGTCCCATTAGTTTTGCAGCATGGCTGAATTTGAGCAGACAGTAGAGCTCTATACACTTCAGCATTCGTCCTGCTACTTCCATCAGCAGTCATATCATCAAAACACACCAGCGACCAAGTATCATTGGCAGCCACACGTCTGCATGCCCACCATGTTTGTCAGATGATGTGGTATGCTTTGGATAATGAGCCCTTTTTTCCTTCTTCATACTCTTCTCTTCCCATCATTTTAGTATGACTTAATCATGGTTTCATCTCTCCAAAGGAGCTTTTTCAAGAACAGGGCAGGCTTTCTACCAAAGGCTAAGCTGGCCTTTCTGTTCTTGAATGTATTGACACCTCTTGGGACTGCATCAAGAAATAAAGCGGAAACAGACCATAACCTGGCTATGAACCTGCTTATCAATCAACTGTCCCATTAAGGAGGGACTGGGTAAAAATGGGTGTAATTCCTAAATATTTAATGCAATATTTTTTGTTAAACTCCTTGAATTAACATTGAAAGTCTACACTTCAAAAACTTCTTGACGGCTTCTTTTCAAACCTGTTGTGGTCGTGCACAGAGGCAAAAGTATGAAGTGTCTCACTCTTCCAATACATTTGGAGGGCTTGTGGTTCCAAATACTATTTGTGAGTGGTTAACATAACCCACATACAACACAGCCTGCTGTACATGTGTCAAAGAACACTGTTCTACACAGTCATCGTGCTATAAAAATGTTCAGAAAAGGGTCGAGAAGTAATCGGTACAATTACGCCATATCCATCCGCAAATTAATTTGTCCATTAGCTTGTTTTAACCACACTGCATTGGCTACCAGCAGTTACAATAACAAGTATCATCAGGATAATTCCTTGCTCCAGATTGTTTGAAAGCTAATAGCCAGCTTGTTGCAATATGAGCACAGGGATATCGCAGCATGACTGACTAACGGTAGACTGGTCGCTAAATGATTAAATCATAAATTTGTGCAATCATTGCTTCTACTACTGTCTAGCACCCACCCGAAATGCATGAAAAAAATCATCATCAATATATAATTGTATGAATATATAATGAAGAAAGACATTTCTTTATCCACCCCCAAATGAATTACTAGCAATGCCATTGGTGCAGCTAGTTAAGATTACTGATCAAGAATTCTAGTTACACTACACACACACACACAGCCATACAATCTGTCCATCATCTCTAGGAACCTAATGACAGGAAACAAACAGCCAAACAGTACACTGAGGACAAATGTAGAAAGTACAGGAACAAAGAAAAGTCAAGGGGGAGAGAGAGAGACAGAGAGAGAGAGACAGAGAGAGAGAGAGAGAGAGAGAGAGAGAATGTGCTAAATCTACAGTGATGATGCTGATATTAGTGTCATCACAACTGAGAAAATATTTATGTGCACGTTTAGAATCGAATCAATCTGTAAAACACATCTTTTTACCTTGGTTTACTGTATGGGTCCTTAGAGCTGAACCAGCCTCTGTGTCTTCCCTCTGAAGCCGGCTGCACCTGTCCAGTTTCCTCTTTTTCAGCCCGTGCATGTGAGAACAAGCCTCGCTTCTTCTTGCCTTGAACTTCTATCTCACTTACAGACACAGCCGTCTCCACCACTGTTTCTTCAGCCATCAACCCCGAATGCTCTAATGCAGCAGCAATGGCAGCCTTCTCCTCCTCCCCCGGTTTGTCAAAGGACCAGCGACGGCCATCTACAGGCCCTCCGCCCTGCTGCTCATTTTTACGACGAGAGAGGTTCTGCAAGGATAGAGAGAGCGCAGAACCCTTCTGCAGCAGCCCCAATGTAGGGAATTTCGACTCGGTTTTAGGTTGCAGAGTCTGAATCTCTGAACTGGGTTGATGTTTGATTTCTAAGGGCTGGGCTGTTTGGGACTGAGTACATTTGCCTTTCTCTGGTGGGCTTGTCTGAGAAGTTTTCAGTGATTCTTGGTGGATTTCTTTCTGTGGCCTAGGCTGTTGTAGTATCAGTGAGGGGGGGTGGTGAGTAAGAGGAGATGTCTCCACTGGATTTCCATTAACACAGACAGAGGGCAGCAGCATGGGGGCATTGCTGTCAGTGGTCAGGGAATGAGGCACTGGGATGCTAAGGTCACACACCTCATCAAACATATGTCTAACAGGAGAGACTAGTGGTGAGGGGGCGACTGTATGTTCTAAAGGGAGAGAGAGAGAGAACGTATCAACATAAATCAACATATGATCACACTGGTGTTGGACTTTCTGGTCTGAAACACTCATAGAAATTTGGAATTAGTCTTTTTAAAGGAAAACTTTACATTTATACTTTCAGTTACAGGCTATAGTTTACACATACAGCAATTGTGTGTGTGTGTGTGTGTGTGTGTACCTGGGCTGTTGTCTGCAGTCAGGTTGCTGCTGTTGCTGGGTGAATTGGAGAGGTCAGAAACCACTACACTTATGCCAGCAGTTGGGCTAAGGCTGCCTCCTCTGGAAGATGACTCACTGCTCTCAGAACCCAGAGACGTGCTAGACCGCGTGTCCGAAGACTTCCGTAACCTTCCATGAAGGAAGTAACTCCTCATTTTACTCCTCCTCAACTCCCCTCCTTCATCATCCTCGTAGTCTTCCTCTCCACCACCATCACTTGGCAGACGGCCCCGCATGCGTGCCAATGCCCCATAACCCCCTGGCACAATGGCTGAAGAGGACTCTTCATCCCCAGCATGCTTCCGGGCACGCATGCGCTCACGCAGCCTGATGAAGGCTGACCTGGGTTTGTCCTTGATGGAGAGGTCATACATGCTGGCTGTCAGGTTATGCCGCGTGAACTGCACTGTAAGCTGAAGCTCCCCTCGTTCTTTCTCCTTTTTGCCAGTTTTAGAATTAAGCTTGTACCATCTAGGGAGAGAAAAGAGGCAGTTCAGTAGGATGAACATAGAAAAAGTAGACATGCAATTATTCCTGCTTTTATCATACATTAACATACTTTTCCCCCAAACAGGTGACAGGAATTACTAAAAGGTTAAACGAGGTTTTATGCAATTAAACTGCAAAAAGTAATGGCGTCCAAAGGAGGGAAAAGGAACAAAAAAAAAAAAGTGAGGGAGAGCGAGCGAGAGAGAGAGAGAGAGAGAGAGAGAGAGAGAGAATTTTGTTCAGTAGCGAGTTCAGTATGTACCTCCAATCTAACAAAATCAGAGACTGATTTAAAAAAAAAAAAAAAAAAACACTGATAAGGAAAAACCTTAGACTCTTATTTCACTTTCAATTTTTGTTGTTGATTTAAAGTAAAACGGATAATATGCTGGCATAGTTACACTGGGAATTATAGCTATACACCACTAATAGATGATTGTGCACACTTCATAAACAGCGCTTATCTTTATATCCCATCCAGACAACTTCGTACTTATAGCTTTATTTTTTTAAACCAGTTAATGAGTGCTCCAACTAAGGGGCTGGACTGATGCAGGGGCTTGGGACACAAGAGCAAATATTTTATTTTTCGAAACAGACCCTGTGCACGAAGCCATAAAAATTAACCAGCTGAGCCACATGACGATGTCTATCTGAGGAGGAAATGTGAGATTCTCTCATGACCTATCTGAGCTGAAAGCTGAGCGATCAGTTTCATGTTGCACCTGCTGTACGCATAAGTTCATGGTTAAAAAAAATATATTATATAATGGTCATGCTCAGAAATGTACTGTTGGTACCCAGCAGTGATTAGCAAAGAAGTTACGCAGGTCAATAAAGCGGTATAGGTTAGAACAAGATCGGTTCATATTATCATTATCTAGCATAAGATAAAGCTTCAAGATGAAAGTTAGAAAATGCACTGATGCACTTTCTGTGTCAGCACCATTTTGTCATACTTACATAACATCTCCTTAAAAAGAAAACATTAGCTCCAAAAATTTCTAGGACCTCTGCAAAAGCAGGTTTTGCAAAAGCCTGTACAAATTCTGAACCTATTGTATGCCGTTAATAAACAGGACTTTTTAATGGATACTCTAGGTTTTTTTTTTTTGTTTTTTTTTACACATTGTTTGAAAGGTGACAGCTATTTATTTGTATAAATTATTATTATTATTATTATTATTATTATTATTATTATTATTACTACAGCTGTCTAAATCAACCTGTCTAGGACAGCCAGGAAAAAAAAATCTTATTCCTGCCCATTCAGTGAAATCGTATTCCTGTGGGTGGGGGGTTAACTTACCTCATACAACAGTTTTCAAATGAGTTACTAAAAACAATTATTTACTAAATTCAACGTTAAGTTATAAATAAACAACTATAATGATAATAATTCAGAAAAAAGTAATGTTACAAGGAACTTGAGGTTTCTCTGAGAAATTAGTAACGTTCTACAGAACAATGCACGCACCGGAACTAATGGACATAAGAACAGCTTCTTTCGTCATGCCATCGCCCTCATAAATAGCTGATCTGATACAGCTACCCTTCCATTTACATCACATACTCGCTTGTGTACAGTACTGCCCATAATGTTTATATTACATATACATTTCTATCTGCATCAGCAATATTGTATATGCTGCATATCGTGTGAATATGTACATCTAGTAGGTTTTGTAATGCTAGAGACACACCAACTGCTGGAAACAAACACACTGTGTGTGACAACACACATGGCGAATAAAACCCGATTCTGATTCCGATCTGTAGTTAATAGAAATTAGGTTCGATTAGTGACTTAGGGCTATTCATCATTAAGCACTTACATATGGAACTAGCTAAAAAATTACTCCATTTTTTTTTTTATAACAGACATAAGATATGCAACGCCCTTACCCATTATATAGCTTTAATATGCTTTACACCATGGTGAATGGCGTTTTCCACAAAACAATCTGCTGAGATGAGGTTTATTGCCTTCATCCTTCAAAGCGTTTGATCAACAACCAAAATGGAGCTTTAATAAATTATTGTCCAGCTTGATTCGGTTTGTTCTGTATGTACTTTACTGTACACTTATTTGTGGGTGAAATGGCACAGATGCACATATGCACTATAGCTTCCTAGTCATTCGTTGGGACAAGTGCTGCGTTAAAAAGATTCACTGTATATACCAGCTAGGTGTTACTATGTACACATGCATAAATGCTGACATACCCGGCATCAAAAGCTCAGTTTAATGCTTATCAGCAGTATTGATCTGCACATCTGTGCACACATTTTGCTTTAGTTATCATTACTTTCATATTGTAATGAGCCTAGAGATTAATATGACCATGCTGCAAAAAAATGCTACAAATGTCTCTCTCTGCTCACAGATGCATATCTGCACCAATGCACACGTACACCATTAGAGTCACTGTCACTCACACCCACCACCCACACACAGACAGCTGGTTTAGCACCAACGTCCTAGGCCATCACCCCTGGGAAGAAAGTTGCAAAGCTTCATATCTACTTCATATCTAGCACGACTTTCTCTTTGATTCTCTCTATGCTTATGTACCCACCCACCCACCCCACACACACAATATTAGCATAATTGTAGATTTTAAACACGGCTATATCTCGAGAGTGGGATTTATTCCTGGATTCAGGACTGCTGATCATTTTTATACTGCACCTTCAGCTGAAATAACACTATGTTTAATTGCTAAAAGGTTGGTGTTAGTGTACAGAATGGTACCAAAATATATCACGGGAACTATAGAAATATACAGACAATCTCATCTCGTAAAGCAGGCTTGTGGCTTTTTGATGCAGGTTATGTTGACTTCACTATCATTTACATCCATGCTCAAGTTATCAGCTTAATGGTATTCAGAGACCATTTGCACTAGAATGGATTTTTCCCCCCCACATAACTCTTATCTGTCTCTAGATTTGATCGAGGGCAAGACTGCTGAATTCTGTAGATATGCTAGCTTCATTTCTTCTTCAAACATCAGCCATCACACTCCACCCAATTTTGTTCGTATGATAAGGGGAACATTTACTGTATCTGAAGAATATGAAGCCATACCACATATACCTTTAACCCTCAAATGAGTGTTGGTTATTAAAATACCAAGTACTATTTTTAAAAGAATGTGCAGTATACTGCTAATTGCTGTGTCATTCTTTAAGATGACAGGCTATACGTTCTCACAGGCTCTCAGACAGACAATCAACAACCTAGCCTACATACTTTACCTCCACTTCCAGGAAAACACCAACACAACACAGAAATTGCCCAATTACTAAGAGTGACACACACACACACACACACACACACACACACACACACACACACACACACACACACACACAGTAAAAGAGTAACCACATACTGCAGAGAACCAAGCATGCAAAGTAAACACACCCCCCATTTAGCAAAGAACTTGATTTCCTATTTCCTAGTCATGCAAAGGAAGTGGTGAGGATAAACAGTTAAAGAAAGAGTCTAAAGAAAGAGTCTTATTACACCTATATATTCATTCAAACACTTAGACTAACACACACTGTGCATTATTCATCAATCTTTTAGTAAAGTTGTATGCAAATGTTTGTGCAACCCAAACCAAAATAAAATTGTTTGATGGACTTACAAAAATTTCAAAACTACTAATTTGACTTGCAAGTGTAAAAGTGGATTTGTGCCCATGATAGTCTTAGATTCTTGTTCTTGGCTGAGAGGAGTTCAACCTGATGTGGTCTTCTGCTATGTAGCTCATCCAGCTCACGTTTTTGATGTGTTGTGCATTCTGAGATGCTTTTCAGCTTACCATGGTTGGAAAGAGTAGTTGTACAAATTACTACCACTTCCTTTCAGCTCCGAATAGTCTGGTGATTCTCCTCTGATCTCTCTCATCAGTAAGCTGATTCAGCCGGTCATATCCACATATGATCGGGGGGGTTGGCACCATTCTGTGTAAACTCTAATGATTGTTGTGTGAAATTCCCATGAGATCAGCAGTTTCTTAAACATTCAAACTAGCTCACCTGGTACCAACAACCATGCCATGATTAAAGTCACCGAGATCACATTTTTCCCGCATTCTGCTGTTTGTTGTGAACATTAACTGAAGCTCTTGAGTTGTAGCTGAATGATATTGTGCATCACACTGCTTTCACGATTGTCTTACTGGGCAACTGCATAACTTTGCAGGTGTATAAGAGTCCCTTATAAAGTGGATGATGAGAATATGTTGGACAGTGGCTGACAGGTAATTCTGCAGGATTTTTAACTTGAATTTTATTTTGTGACATTAATATTATTAAGGATCTGTTTAGCATATCAGTAAAGTAAAAGCTAACCACATACAGACGTGGACAAAATTGTTGGTACCCTTCTGTTAAAGAAAGAAAAACCCACAGTGGTCACTGAAATAACTTGA
>JAQMCW010000037.1:16470839-16489197 GCA_030068335.1 Chrysichthys cranchii | reverse complement strand
CTCACTACCATTTCCACTTTTCACTTTCTTGGGACCCATAATGAAGGCTTATAGTGCAGAAATGCAGAGAAACACAAAGAAAAAATGCATTGAACATGTTCATACCACAAGTGCTTGGCTGGAACTGAATGTTTGTGACGAAAAGTGTTGGTTGGCTGTATGTCAGTACGTCAGTCGAGGCTTTGTTCGTCCGTTGGTACAAAATCTGTTCGGGAAATTAGTTCGTACATTGAATTGTTCACCATCCAATATGTTTGCGAGCCGAGGGTCCACTGTATGTAGAGATCACACTGGCCTTGTGACCTCGTTCTTTTGTGGACAGCCTGCAATATCTGCATTTGTGAAGTCTGATAGTCAGCAGTTATACAACCGTGTTATAATGGTTAAAAAGAGCTCTTGAGGAGCTCACAAGCGTCACCAAATACCAACTTTGGAGCTTTATTCTGCTCCAAACCTCATTGTGCTTCAGTCAACCATTTTCATTTCCCAGGCCAGACACATTGGTTATTCAATCAAAATATTTGGGAGAATTTATTTATTTATTTTGAACATATGATATACTTGTTATAGTTTTTACCATATTAAACCTCTTTAGATTTTTTTAAAATGCACTTTGTTTTGCATTGTTTATGAGTCAGAGATAAAAAGGAATCTTTTCAGTCATCATTTTTCTTCAATGAAATTTTGTTCAGAATATTCTAAGAATTGAATTGCATTAAAAACATGAAGCTAGAATCGTAAATCAAATTATGACCACAGTGTATCGTTACATCCCTATTTATTGTTGATTTATTTTTACAGCATAGGGTGTAGTATGTGGACTAATTCCAATAACAAATGATCTCTTGTAGGTATGTGCTACAGTTGGTGTATTGAAAATTACTTCACGCTAATCCAGTACACGCAGTTTCTATAAAGAATTTACTATTGAATGAATTCCTATTCCTATTTATTACAGCAGTAGGCATGTTTAAGCAAAATATTTAGCATATGCATTGCACAGAACTGTCAAACCCATAGGATAAATTATGATTATTATGATTATTTAGCATATGCATTTCATTGTAAACTTATCAAACCTATAGTATAAATTATTATTATTATTATTATTATTATTATTATTATTATTATTATTATTATACTCCTTCCTGCCTTCCTGTCCTGTTTCACTTGTAACTACATCTGACATGTCACTCAGTACACATTGCCCTCTAGTGCCTTCAAGCATGATATATGATTTCCAAATATATACATTGTAGAATCCTGAGGCTTGTACTTAAGGTGCCAATGTCCTGCATTCTACAGGGTATTGCATACTAACAAATTTTTCATTTCCCCTGCAGGTTCCAGAGAGGGTACACATTGCAGTCCCGCCACACTGCCAGACTCAGGAAACATCTCAGGAAACCGCACGGGCCTCATCTTCAGTATCTACAGATGGCGTTGCTGGCTACTTATCCAACTCTGCAGCTGAAAACGAAGAGTGTTTCAGCAAGCCTGGTATGCTAAGAGAAGAGGAACTCTTCTCATCCACTTCTGACTGTCTGCAAATCAGCCATATGACCGTGGCATGTTCACCAGTACAACTAGCCAGACCTCAAGCTGTGTCCACCCCCCAGAGGGCTGAAGAACTGGTCAACGAGTCTGCCTCAGTCACTACTGATGACCTGATGATCAGTTCTTCCACCGCAGCTGGTCCATCGCAGTGTGTTTCTGATCCTATGGCCCCTGTTCCAAACTCTACTCCTAGGGCACTGGAAAATGGCTTTTCAGAAGGTGATAGCAATTCCTATCCACATCAGCCAGTGGAGGATCACTATGAGTCTGTGCGGTTAGAATCAGGAACAAGAGAGCACTTTATTGAGTTTTCTGAAAGGCCATCAATCCAAAATCTCAATGGTCAGCCTCCAAGCATGGTTGGACCAACCACAGTAGGCTTAAGCCACAATAGTGAAACTGAGAGTCTTGTTCAGTCTGTTCCTGAAGATCAACTTGCCAGTGAGCACGCTAATCCTGCTGCAGTTTTAACAGCCTGTGCAGAGCCAGCCTCAGCTTCAGGCCAGATTAATCTCCCTCAGTTAGAGCAGAGAGAAGTATCCCAGGGAGTGCTGCACAAAATTCAGTCTAACGCACATCTTATTGCAGCTGCAGCTATTGGCATGACTGCTGTTTTTGTGGCCTTGAAGTACAAATACTAATATTCAAGCTGGTATGTGCCTCCACCACCAGTGCCTTAAAGTAGAACCAAGTTGCCTTACCATAAGACATGTATCGCAGGGCTGCTCTGGCCATCTTGTTTTATTTATTACCTTCACACTATATTATGTCCAGTAACTGACCAAGTAACTAACCAACCTTGCGCTTGTAAAGATCATGTGGAAATCTAAATCAGTGATTAAACCTATAAACTTGGTATTTAGCACTTTGATTTCAAATTTACTGATAGCTGCATGTGCATCGTATAATCACTTAAACATCGTGCAATTACACATTTTATTTCATTCAAGCATTTCAAATCAGTCAGTCTGTGTTAATGCTAGGCATCCTGTCTCAAAAGAAACCCATTCATTTTCTCAGCCTTTTTCCACAATATACTAAATTCTTACAGACGTCACCTAGAATATATGCATAGGAGAAATCATTGAATGTGGTGACACTGCATCTAGTGTTAGGACATTAACTCTACAAGTCTACACAAGCTCAACAGGCATTCCAGGTGGAATCTATTACTGTCCTTCCAGAAGTCCCTGTGAAAACCTGTGAAAGTTATTTTGGGAAATAATCAGACTTGATTGCCTCCAAACCAATCCTTATACCAAAATCAAAGGCTTTCTTGTATGATAAATATATTTTAATGTAAGGATTAGCTTTTTTGCTCTAAAGCCTGAAGACCGAGTACAGTCCTAACAGAATTTGACTGTGAATACAAGACTTTTTTCAAAGCCCTATGATTATACAGGTGAATAATGAAATTCTTCCACCATTGGTATATTACCTGCTGTCATCATAGATGAGGTACCCAAAGGTGCCCAAATTTGTACAGCTATATCAGTTATGTTATATTTGTATTTCAAAGCATCTTCAAGTGTGATTCCGTATCCTGTTTCACCTTCATTTTAATTTACACACAGAGCCATGTTCAATTAGAAAAGATCAATTGTGTAAATTTGCTGACTTGTTTGGTATTTTAATATTTTAATCAAAGAACATTTTGTAGAGGCAAATATTATATATTCATGGCATGTAGTCCAGTGCACAAACATTTGTCAGCCATGTATAATTAGTGCCTGTCTCCCTTTACGTATAATGTGATGCTGATAAGTACCACCTTAGTTGGTTAATTCTCTTGAATTGTTTATAAGCCTTTGCTCATTGCACTGAAACTGACTAATGAAACTGAGATTGCATCATTATACACTGAGTTGTCACTGTATATATATGTACACCCTGAATGTTGTGGCTTCTTTTTAAGTTCAAACATAAAGGTTGTAGTTCATTTGTTTATATGTTTAGCAATTTGTTTTATGCAATGTATGTCTTATTTGCTCTAAAGTCAGATGTATGTCTCTTTATGTCTTATTTGTTCTTATAAGTCTAAATGAGCATGTTTATGAAATAATTGTAAGCAAAGAAAGGGTGGGAATTAAATAAAATGGTATCTGGGGAAAAATATCAGCTGTGACTGCTTAATCAACAAGAACACAATACTACAACAAACAAGAGAATGTTTTGTTAGGCTACATATATGCACCCTGTGGAAATTTGCAGTGTAGGTCTAATGAAGGATGTCAGGGTACTATAGTGTAATACTGGAAAGTATCCTCTAATTCCACAATATACATGGAGAACAACAAACATCAGAACATGCTGTTAGGCTACATTGCATGCATCTTGTGGGAATTTGAGTATACTTGAGTGCACTTTTCACAATGCGCTAGAGGAAACTCTGTGTGAACTTGGTATTAAGGAAGATCTTTATTTAACAGCTAGCACAGTGGAGGGGTTTTTCACACTTGGTCCCTTTAAGGACTCAAAATGAACTTGGAGCGATTAGTCAGCATTTTTGCATAGATGGGAACACTCCAAACAAACCCAGACCCCTTTGAAATGAACTGAACTGGTGATCTCAGGTCGGTTTGCTTGAGGTCTAAGTTGCAGTTTGCTAGCCTGTGCATTGTAAAGTGCTCCAGTTTCACTTCACCCTTTGTCAGTTAGACAAGTATAGCAACAGCCATCTTGTACCAAGTGAAAGCTACCCATAATCCAAAGCTGTAAAGGTCTGAGAGCTCCAGATGAACTACAGTGTGAACAGAAAGAGAACTGAGGCCCCATCGGAGCTGAAGTGGACCAGAAAGAGAACTGAGTCCTCTATAAAATAAATTTATAATGTGAATGCAAAAACAACCAAGTTCCTTTTCTGGTAGTCCACTTTATGAGGAATGAGTTTGGTTTGTTTAAGAAAGGCTTTATGTAAAAACACCCTAGAGGCTTTGAGCACAGAAGAAATGTTCTGACTATCACTGTATCAAGACTGTGGAGTATGAGTGACAGAGGGAGCTGCCTGATCTGAGCTACCTACTACACCTTTGTCTTTAAAGATAACATGCCTGTGAGCCCCTTACCTCCTCTTAATAGTTAAAAATGTAACATTGTTGGACTCAAATTCTATCAAGGGGTCCCAAAGTAATCAGTTTGACGTTTCCATTGTGTGAAAGTCCTCCTAACTGGTCACCAGTACTTTTTATTTACTCCTGAGGTAGAGGTTACAGTCTGATGTACAAGCTACCAATAAACAAACAAACAAACAAACAAAAAACATCTATGTACTGATTTCTGAGTGTAGACTTCCCGAGTGAAAGCTGGTTAGGAGGTTTTACGACTCAAGAATAAAGTCCTACTATTCATTTGTTTGTTTTAAATTAAATTAATTAAATCTATCAAGCTTTAAAATGAACACAGCCTGCTAACCAACATTAATGATTACTGTTTTTATCAGATTCTTGCCTATCTCAGGAGATGATTGGTCCGGCGCAGTTTCCTGTACCCTGACGCACCCTCCCGGTGACCAATCATATGGCTGATGACAGTGTTGTAAACAGAGAGATGTGACTTCAGCTGGAGACGCGGTCCGCGAATAATAACGGATAATGCTTCAATAAAATGCGCGACAATGTGTCTGGGTTGAATTTTAATGCTCTGGTTGTAATTTTTAAGACTTTTAAACAGGCAGTCGCGCCTCTGTCATGGAGCTGAATGGTTACTGCTGTGACAGTGAGGTCAAAGATGAGGACACGACGGAGACACAGCCGCTTCACTCCAGGCCCGAAGTGTCTTGTAGCTACGCTGCTACAGCGGACGTGGAGCGCAGTGCTGTCGGGGGGGGCGCTCACCCAGAGCGGCGAGTGTCGAACTCGAGCTCGGGGAGACAGAGGCTCGACTCGCTGAAGAAAAACAGGCCGCGTATGTCTTCCCGGTTGTAGCGCTAACGTTAGCAACCTGGCTACACAGCTTAAATGATATTGTATCTTACAGTAAAGACAAAGCTGATGGAATCGGCTTATATAATGACGACACGTCAAAGAAATAATGCATTATTTTGTGTCAACTTTGTGAAATCCTATTTTTTAAAATATAAAATAGCATTTTCCGGAGTGTGGTGTATAAGTAGGGCCACGCCCACAACATACGCTAAATAACAGTATTTATCCTTCTAATACTGCTAATAATAACGAGTTCATTTAAGATCATCCCAAATACGTATTAATTGTACATAATACAAGGGTGTTATTGTAAAAAGTCTACCTTGGGATATTATTTTTTGTCGAATTGTATGTCATTGATAATATCTTTTTGACCTCTTGTATTATCCCCCTCCCTTTAGGGCACATGGGTCAAGCAATGGGAATGGGTTTGGTTCAGGTTTTTCCACCATACTCAGTTGTGTAATATCTTGTTTGTTATTGGTCTCGCAGCTTTCCCATGGTTTGGCATGGATATAGGTGGTACTTTGGTAAAGCTGGTTTACTTTGAGCCCAAAGACATCACCGCAGAAGAAGAGCAGGAGGAGGTGGAAAGTCTGAAAAGTATCCGGCATTACCTCACCTCACACACAGCTTATGGCAAAACGGGCATCCGGGATGTGCACCTGGAGCTGCCAGACCTGACTCTGTGGGGGCGCCGGGGCAACCTGCATTTCATTCGCTTTCCCACACAAGAGCTTCCAGCTTTCCTGCAGATGGGCCGAGAAAAGCATTTCTCCAGCCTGCATACCACTCTCTGTGCCACCGGGGGTGGCGCGTACAAGTTTGAGGCTGATTTCCGCACAGTGTGTACCTGCCTAATTCATTTAACACAAACGTAGATTGTAGTGTTGAGATTTGTGTTCCAGCATAGTATGTTTCATTAAATGGGCCCCTGCCCTGGCTCTTTTTTCTAAGATGGCAGACCTGCAGCTTCTGAAGCTGGATGAGTTGGATTGTCTGATTAAGGGTGTCCTTTACATTGACTCCGTGGTCTCAAGTGGGCCTCCTGAGTGTTACTACTATGAGAACCCCACAGACACGGACCACTGCGAACAGAAAGCCTACAATCTGGAGAACCCTTACCCTCTGCTCCTGGTCAACATCGGCTCCGGGGTCAGCATACTGGCCGTCTACTCCAAAGACAACTACAAACGCGTCACTGGTACCAGGTCAGTCAGAGCTAAGTAAAGCGGTGCAGTTTGTTAAATGTCTAATAAGAACTCATTGTTGTTTAATTGCTAAATATGATGGTCAGTTGATGCGATCAGTAGAATGGGTTTGTAATACAACTCAGACACTGGAGTAAAATCAGTTTGATAAATTCAGTTCAGTTTTATTTATATAGTACTTTTAACAATGGTCACAGAGCAACTTCTCAGAAATACATAAATTATGTTTATAGACCTGTGTGTGCATATATACCTCTAATGAACAATGAATGAGTGAATAATAATAATAAAATAACCTGAGACAACATGAGGAAGAAACCTTGAGAGGAACCACACTCAAAAGTGATCCCATCTTCATTTGGGACAAACCGGATAGTGCCATCTCAAATAACTAGCTTCTATATCTGTGTTATGTGGTTGAAAAAAAAATATTACAATTGTGCATCACAAAATTCACTATAGTTTTAATATAAATTTTATAATTATTTGATTATTTGTCTAATTTGTTTCTTCACAGTTTGGGCGGTGGTACTTTCCTGGGGCTGTGTTGCCTGCTCACTGGCTGCTCCACCTTTGAAGAGGCGCTGGAAATGGCTTCAAGGGGGGAGAGCACTCGTGTGGATAAACTGGTCAGAGATATTTATGGGGGTGACTATGAGAGATTTGGCTTGCCAGGATGGGCTGTCGCTTCTAGGTGTGTACAAAATAGCTTGGCACAAGCACAAAGCTGTTACTCCAAATTAGAAATGTGATAGTTCTGTAAACTGAGATAACTCATGATGAAATATGACATTGCTCTTGTGTTACAGTCCTAATGATCTATAAATGGTAAATATGTAATATATGCATGGTTGTTGTACATTTGTGTGTATAATATATCTTTATTTTGCATGTATATTTTTAGTTTTGGGAGCATGATGTGCAAAGAAAAGCGAGATTCCGTCTCAAGAGATGATTTGGCAAGAGCCACACTTGTCACAATCACAAACAACATAGGTTCAATCACACGCATGTGTGCACTAAATGAGGTACGATCTACAAGCTGCTAATTGCTAATACACTTTTCTGCTTTGTGATTTTAGTCCAGTTTGTCCTTGCCCTTATCTCTCAGCCTCTTTACGGTGCTGCCTTGTGGAATCTGGATCAAGCAGCATTGTACAGGGCTATGAGTGACCAGGGTCCATGCAGCACATGCTGTGGACTTTGTTCTTTCATTGTTCTAGTAATTCTGTTCAGTGAGAGTGTTTTTAACAATGTGTCTTTTTTAGAACATTGAAAGAGTGGTGTTTGTTGGGAACTTCTTGCGAGTGAACACATTATCCATGAAGCTGCTAGCGTATGCATTGGACTACTGGAGCAAAGGACAGCTCAAAGCTCTGTTCCTCAGACATGAGGTATGTGGGTGTGTGTTTCGGAGGACAAAACATACAGAAACAATAAAAAGGGCTTCCAAGGATGACTGAACTTTCTTTGTGTGTGTTATTTCCCAAGGGCTACTTTGGTGCTGTCGGAGCGTTGTTGGAACTGAACTCCTCTTGATCTTGCTATCACCTCAGGACTACTACCAAAATTCTCAGTAACTCTGGAGTTTCACCACAGATGCCTTCATTCTCTGGCTGTTATGCCACGAGAAGACGTAATGATACATGTATTATTAATGGACATTAGTAACTGTATGTAATGTCATCCCTTAGCTGTGCTGTAGCTCTGGTCCCTAGGTATTGACTCAGGTAAAATATTTAGCTTTTGGCAAGTTTAGTTTTTGCTGCCAGTTCCACTATTGATTCATTTTGTTATCATGCTAAAGGCACAAGCAGTTATATAAAAGGATACACACACTAGTGAACACGGTCAGTGTAATATTTTTTAAAGTTATAAGGCACTTCGATTAAATGTGCATAAGAGGCGTGTGATTTCCATTTGTAGAGTCACTAGAGACCAAGTCAGGCCAGTCAGCTCTTTCTTTTTTGATAAATGATCATAAATGTGGTTCATGCTTTCCTTAGGTTCAGAAAACGTTTATTACCTTTACATCCTTCTTTCACATTGTTTTACAATAATAGATGTACATTTCATGAAATTGTTAAATATGTAGTTGGAGGGTTTCAGAAAAATTTGTTTTTGTAATTTTTTAATTATGGCATGCTGACCTGATGATTTTAATTGTCTGATTTGTATTGTATGTTCATGTTATGTCACAAAGGAAACATCTTCCATATTGGGGCTGTACATGGATAGATTGTTATTAGGGAAAACCTGGTCCATTACCTTTTACTTATCTAAACTGTAGATGTACCTTCCCTCCTGGGGAGCATATTTTCACGTATTTCTTATAGTCTGGACCTTCATCCATCTCGGGACTAACCAAAGCCATGGAAGTTACAGGGATTGTGGTCCAACGGTTTGTGTTTCGCTTTAACCTCATCGTGAAACTCTAAAAGTAAAAAGGTTTTAAATACATTTATGTTTGAAGTAATAAATATATTAAGGTGTTCTGGCCCGGTGTGTTGTATGACAAAAAAAGTGCCTGAAGGAACTAAGACACGGTCGTGTGACAAATCTGCTTCTAAGGACATTGATCACCATCTTCAGAGATACTGCAAGGTGGTGCCTACAGGGAATGTGTTGAGATCCACATTTGTACTTTTTCTTACCTTTTATAATAAAAAAAAAATGTTGAAATTGTGTACTTGACTCCGTATTTTTCCTCAGTACAGTACTTGGATTAATGCCCATTAATAATACATGTATTGGACCATGGACACAAATGACTAGCTCAGATGTCACTGCAGCATGCAGAGCCACACGAGTCCTGAAAGAGCTGTCGCTGCTCGGTGCTTTAAGGACGCCAACGGAACCGTGGAGCAAGGCGCGTTAACGGTGAAGGGGCCAGTGTGTGTTTTCTGAAGAAACTTAGCCGCAGTCTCAACTCCTCCTCTCTCTCTCTCTCTCTCTCTCTCTCTCTCTCTCTCTCTCTCGCCACCTTTCCACCTTTTTTCTTTCAGGTCGCACTCATTATCTGTGTTTATTAGGAGTCGCGGTGCTGGAAATAAACAAGATAAACGTCGCTCTTTATAGCAGCTATGTCGCGGCTTCGGCGGTTTGAGGCGTTTTTATAACTTTTTGCCACTGTGTTAAAACTAAAAAAAAAAAGTCCTCAGGGCATCGAGGAAAACTGAAAAGGATCGATAAACTGTAAAAAAAAAAAAAGAAAGAAAGAAAGAAAAGGAAGGAAGGTAGGAGCCACGGTCACTGCCTTGTTTGTTTGCTGCGGTGTGAGTGTGATCCAGGGTGGCGGTGAGTAACGGTTCCTGTGTTCTGACCCTGAGCAGACTGGGCTGTGTGGAGGAGCTGCACGACACGTAGACCTCCACACCAGGGCTTCAGTGCATCTATTCAACGCCTTCAGCTTTTTCCCCTCCGCCTTTTCATATTTCACATTGTACTGAGTTTTAAGTTCTCTCCTAATGTTTTATTTAACTTTCCTGGATCAAACACAGGCCACTAAAGATGATTAGTACAGTAAATAAACACTCCTTAAATATGCTAATCAACCATCATACTTACTTCTTTAGCCAGTTTGTACGGTTTTAGTTCAGCAGTGGTTTGTTAAATTACGGTTTTGGTCATTTTGATCAGTTTCTTTCTTATTTTATTTCTGTGTGTCCGGCAGATTTCATTTTTCTCTTCACTTCACGAGCATTTTCACATCACTAACTACCGACTTAAAAAGACCCCTCATCATGCTAACTGTTGTTGTGAGGCTCCTGGATGGATGTGTCCTCTGATTTCATGTCAGAAGGTTTCTAACTTTGGAGCAAATGCAGTTTATTTGGAGTAACAGACCATGAACACCAGCTCAGCATTCAGTCTGGTGTTTGCTATGTTCCAGTTTGGCTACTTTTTCATTATAGGCAGTTATTGGTTTCACGTCCTGAAGGGCAGCTTCCAAATGAGCTGTTTTGCTAAACCATCCCATAATACCCATTTCATTAAACATATGCAGACACGTGTTGATCTAGTACCAGCCCATGCTGTCTGTAATTTTTGTCTGCTGGACTAACATGCACTATCGTTTTGTCCTTTCTTTTCTCTGAGTGCCTCATGAAGGCCTATAATTTTCAGCTGGCAAGAGGGTGAGTGCAGAGAAAGGACAGAAATGTACAGAGCAAAGGAATTGAAATCTACTTGTATAAAATGAACCTGCGTTAACATAGTGACAAAGTTCAACTCATCCCAAAGCCTTGTAAGTAGTGGTTTGGACAGACTCTGGATGTGACTTTTGTATTTGCACCACTAGAGCCATGGTGGCCAGCCAGACAATCTCATAATCCACTGCCTGTCAGAAAAGATTCACTCCGGCAGACCACTTTCTGTCAGATGTTCTCATAAAGCGCAGACCTGTCTGCAAGCTGCTGTTGAGATCGGAGGGATTTTAATAATAAAAAAAGAAATCCTTAGAGAGAGAAAACAATGCGAGACCCTAATCAGACTATTTTATTATGTTAATAAGAATATTAATCAGACAAGATTATTTATTCTATTAAGATTTAGATGTATGGTAAACAGTGACAAAAGGCCTGTAGCATGAGTTTTTCAGTCAGTGCTACTTTATATGCTTTTATACCAATAGGGTTCTGTAGAAGCCAATGTGGTCATATGCAATACAAAATGCATAGGAGCACTTGGAGTTTATTTGGAATAATAGTGTCTCAACCTGAAGATTACATTAGCATTTTAACCACTGAAGATGAGACTGAAGGCAAAAGGTCCTCAAATCAAGTAGGAAAGAATATGTCTGAGATATAGCCAAAGCCTCAGATGGAAAGACATGCAGCATGTGATGATTTTTTTTTTTTTTTTGATAGTCACACGTGAAACACACCACAGCATAGCGTGACACACAGTGAAATTCTATCTCTGCATTTGACCCATTCACCAAGTGAAGCAGGGGGCAGCCGAACAGCGCAGCGCCCGGGGAACAGTGCATGGGGACGGTACCTTGCTCAGGGTACCTCAGTGTACCTTGTCAGTCCTGAGCCTCGAACCTACAACCTTCCAACTGAAGGGCCAGTGCCCTGACCACTAAGCTACCACTGCCCCGGCCATTGGCCAGAGACTTCAGAGTTTTTTCTACCAGTGGTTCGTCCCTGGTGCTGCCCTAATACAGGAGGCAATGTTTCCTATATAAGCTTTAACTGTCATTGTTTCTTTTAAAATCCAGAGTCAGACTACCTATTATCTAGTTATTACTTATTTATAATCTAGTTATTTACAGGGTGCACTTTGTACAGGGATGCGGTTTAATCCATTTCTGTGGAAGAACAATTTCCCACAGGAGTTCAATGTGGATTTCTATGGATTTTTGTTATCCAACACACACCAAATGAAGATCCAGTAATAAATTATACAGTAAATAGTAACTGTTTAGATCGCAGTGTCGCTGTAAAAATATTTACAGTTATTATAGTTATTATTTAATTATCACTATACTTGAATTGAATGAGTTTAATGTAAAATTCAGAAGAGTTAACCTACTGTATATAAGGGTCATTTTAACTGTTACTTTCATAAAACTGGAAACCATGCTGTTAATGTAAAATATTCCAGATGTTCATTTTAATTCAGTGTCACTGATCTGAGTTCTGTAAGAAGGTTTAGAAATACAGCATTCCATTGGTGAAAGTGTATATGGTGGTGCATCTTAGCCTAATGCTGGATTATATTTGTGAAGTAAGTAATTGTAAGTGTAAAAGGGGAACGCTGTCTACAAAACGTTTGAGAAGCCCTGGTTTATTAAGCAAACAAAAAAAAAATCATATTTCCTAAGTTTATCTTGAGATTTGTGACATAGTTTTTTTTTTTTTAGGAAAGTTTCTTATAATTCGTCATTTTATGCGTATGTTTGACGGGGGTAATGAGCGTGGGGTATGCTCTTGGGTATTCTCACAGCATTGCTGGACTAGCAGCTTTGACTGTGTAGTCATTGTTGTTTCAGGTTCAGACTAGTGGAAAATATGCTTTGAATTTTGAACGATGCCTCAAGAATCCCGGGTCAGGCAGGAGAAGGTTCAAAGGTTAGAGATTATTTCCAAATGGCTGTGGAAAATGGGGCCTTAGTGAGATGCTGAACCTGACTAATTTACTCAAACAAATGGTCATGACAACACATATACAGTATACACAGTATGTATATGTTAGTTACACAGTGCCAGTGGCTCATCCCTTTGGCCACCCTGTTTGCTTTTCTAAACTCTAGACAGCTGGGTCACATCAGGCCTGCATGCAGACTCTCAGTAGTCATGCTTCTGTTCAGCATTTCATCAAAGAGACCTTCTCTTTTACCTTCCTTCTCTGCAGATCTAGCTATGGATCAGACTCCGTGGTGGAGACACGTAGTTGTCCTCATTCTTGGTGTTTGGGTTCCATCATGCTTCGCTCAGACATCGTCTACTGTGCGTCCAAGTCTCACCCCAACAGTCAAGGCACCTGAGCAACTGAAGTTTCGACTGGCTGGTCATCCACGAAAGCACAATGAGGGCCGAATTGAGGTTTTCTATAAGGGCGAATGGGGAACCATCTGTGATGATGACTTCTCACTGGCCAATGCTCATGTGCTCTGTCGCCAGCTCGGGTTTGTCTCTGCTACAGGCTGGGCCCACAGCGCCAAATACGGAAAGGGCACAGGTAACATCCGGCAAGCTAATTTTATCTCTAATGGTCACAGTCAGAGAACACTTCTTTCAACTGTATCTTCTGAATACGTTCTGCATGGGTTGTTTTTGTGTGTGTGGGTTTCAGGTAAGGTCTGGTTAGATAACGTGCAGTGCAGTGGCAGTGAGAGGAGTATATCAGTGTGTAAGTCACGTGGATGGGGCAACAGTGACTGTACTCATGATGAAGATGCTGGGGTGATCTGTAAGGATGAGAGGCTGCCAGGATTTGTTGACTCCAACATCATAGAGGTATAGTCTTTTCCAAACTGTCTTATCTGCACAAGCCATTTCTCAGTAGCACATCTATATTTTTTTACACCTGTGTGTGAATGAGTAAAAACTTAAAACCTTGGGTAAATAAAAATTTCCATAAAAAGAGATACGGATCACAATCCTTGACGTTGCTCACTTTACCAATGGCTATCATATGGAAAGCATTTTTGTGGCCTACGTCTGCACCACGTTTTTCTGATTATCTGATGTCTGCTATTGACTTTTTTCCCATTTACCCCTCGGTGAGTGGCATCTGTGAAAAATTAGCTGAAATGGACCATTTTCTGACCGACTGTTCAGCTCTCTCTGTCCCTTTCTGACATTTTACTGTCCTCTCTCTGTCTCTCTTGCCAAGATTTTGTCTCACTGGCTTTCCTTCATGTTTGACTGCTTTGTGTCTCTCTCTTAGGTGCAGGTGGATGAAAGGAATGTGGAGGAGGTGCGTCTCCGGCCAGTGGTATTCAGCAAGCGGCTGCCAGTGATAGAGGGAGTGGTGGAAGTTAAGTATAAAGACACCTGGGCCCAAATCTGCGATATTGGCTGGACACCTAAAAACTCAAAGGTTGTCTGTGGCATGATGGGATTCCCCCATGAGAGGAAAGTCAACAAGAACTTCTACAAGTGAGTGTCCATGAAAAGAAAGAGTTTTATGTGATCACTTTTGGGGGGGGCTGGTTTTTTTATTTTTTTTTTTTTTTAGGTTAATTTACCTTCGCAAATAGCAATCTCTGCCCACATGTACACGTGCTGAGAAATGGAAATAATGAATCACATTCTCCTGTGTGTTAGTTTGCCCAAGACTGGTCTGAATCTCATAGGAAATGCAATGTTGCTTCACTTTTGGTGCACATATAGTACTAACACATACACACAGAATACACCCAGATAGGTAAACATAATGTATGGACAGCATGTATAGATAGAATGCTTTCCAGTCCTGTTCCAAACACAGAGTACTGGCACTAATAGACGTGTAATTCTGCTCGGTGTTTGCCCTGAAACACAGAGAGCAGTATGGTTGTACACTAGTTTAACACTGAAATGGCTGTTGTATCAATAGTCCACTATGTTGTCTGTATGGAAAAAACTCTGGCTAAGAGTAGACATTAACCCAGCCTACCATAACCATGGTGCTTGTGTGTCTTTGGAAGTGTGTGAGCTTAGATTCTGCTTTATTCAGAGAACAGTTTGCAGAAAGTGCTATTTGCGTTTCCTAAGATAAAAATTTTATCTTTGAATTTGTATAAGGTTTGGTAAGAAAAGAATGGATGTGCTTGTGTGGCAAATAGACAACCGTCAGTATGCAAAATGGGGGTGGCTTCTTAAAACAGAATGTTGCAGAAATGTCAGACTTTTAGGAATCGCTGTTTCACTAAAGTTCATGCTGTCAACCACCATGCGACACACTCGCAAACAAATATACCACCACTCAATAAATGCACAACCACCCCCAATACTTTACAGGGATATATATATATATACACACACACACACACACACACACACACACACACACACACATACACACACACACAGAGGCAACATTTTTAAGTTGATTTGTATGAAGCAGTACATGAAGGGAAACCTGTGAGTTGAGTTTAGCCTGACGAAAACTTTCCACTAATCCAAACTGTCATTAAAATTGCATGTGGAAATTTCACATTCCACAGCTCTTGAAATATTGTCCCCTTTGGCAAAGGTAGGTTTTAAAAAAGTTCATGAAAAATGTTTTTATGTGCTTAATTAGTTTAACCCTACACTGAAAATAGCAAAATCTAGAAATTATTGAACAATAAACCAACCATAACTGGATCAGATTTCCATTCATTTTCCAGTTCAGCAAGTTTCAAACCCCTTAATCAGTTATCCATGATTTCCTGTTTCACTGAGGTATACATATGAGGTAACACAAAGGCCAAATTCAATTAGTCATTCATCAACATGGGGAGGATCAGAGAATAATACAGATGAAATGAAAAATGAAAAAAATGTGCTCTTTTGAAGTGAGGCCAGTAAGATTCAGCGCTTTTTGTATGCGAAGTGTACACAGGCAGTATTAATGGCAGTGGTAGATTAGTGTATTACTGACGTTTTCATGAAGTTAAAATAACCCACAGGTTTTCCTTAACAAACTGCATCATGCAATTACTTAAAATGTTTTACATGTTTTCATAACCTTTTTCATGAAGGGTGTCAATAATTATGGAGCTTACTGTACACTAAACCCTTTTGTGCAGTGTCCGATAGGATTTCCACTTCCCCACAGAAGCTTTTACAGTTCCTGGAATATTTTTGGAAGCTGTAAATGGAACCCTGTTCGGACTGTGGAATGTCTGATTTGGGAGAAATATGCAGAGCACGCTGGTCTGGTACATACTGTAGAGCACACTGTTTCGTTCTCTGCAATAAAAGCAAATCCGTGATCCATTTCACTAAGGCAAAAACAATAATCTGCTACTGTCTCTCGGAAAGTGTGAAGATTTTAACAGTAGTTATTAAATAATATTTAAGATAGTATCATATGAAACAGTGTTAAACCATATTACCATTTATCTCATAAACTGTTCATTATAATAATAGGCTAGAACATTATAATAATTTTATATAACTAATACCTTTCCTTACATTCATTGTATCAGACGACGTGGGACAAAGGGTTTATTCCTTTTTCAGAGCACTGCGTAAAGTACAATGTTCACATTTGTGGGATGTGCATCAGCCAAGATACTGTTACACATCCTTGTTCCTGTACAGATCTAGTGTCAGTGTCTGTATCTGTCTTTGTTTGTTTCTGTCTGTGTCTGTCTGAGTCTGTGTACATGTGCCAATCACTGCGTAAAAGAAATCCTTATCTGATTCCTTATCTCCTGCAGGCATCTCAGAAAGAGATCCACCGAGCCAAAAGTCAAAATTACAGTAAAAGCAGACAGGTACCATCTAAGGGGGAGAAACTCGCAGTGCTCTTCCCCTAGAGGTCTATAGTGCCTTGTGGCTTGTAGAGGCTCATCTTTAGTGATGGTGGTCACTTTCTAACTAACAATTAACTTTGCTTCAGGGTACACCTTGTTTTCAGTGAATTGCTTAATTATCTGATGGATAACTGAGGATAGTTCAGGTGCTTTCTTTTTAGAGGAAAATATTTGACCATGGTTAAACATGCCTGATAGTCTCTTGCAGGAATAAAATGGTCTCCAGAATCACATTTTCTGGTATAATAACCCTTTCCCATTTCATCATTAAGGTAAAAAACTACAACCTTTTTGATGATGATTGTCTCTGGCACCTGTTTAATGTCACTTTCGGTTGAGCTTAATTGATTTGCTCAGAAAATTAGTGGGAAAGATGACGGTAATAGTAGGTATTATGAAATAAACAGAGAAAAGAACTTAAAATACATGATTTGTGTTTAAAGCAGGGTACATTTAAAACTAATATACGTACATAGACTATACTGTAGATCTATTGATGGGAAATAAGCTAGCAAGACCTTATTGTCCCTTAGTAGAAGACACTGTGAGATTCTTGCAGCCATTTTATAACGAATGTAGTTGGAATCAGTATAATTTTCTGTGGCGGTAATTCCAATAATTATGATTTCAGATGTAGTATAATTGAGAGCTGGCTGAAGCATAATCATCACAGCCTTTAACCACTATTTGTAAAGTTTTACATCTGTAACTTTCTTCACTTTACATATAAAGTAGCAGGCATGCTGCAGCCAACAGGCATTCTACAGTTAAATTGTTAGGGTGGAAATTCTCAGTGATTTTATGATTTATTTACAAGTCAAAAAACTTTTTAACCCTTTGATTCATGGATGATTCTCAGTTCCAATCAAGAAGTGAAGGCAAAATACATTTAATGGCTTTAACAGAAGTAACTGTGAGAAACTGATCATATCACTTTTCCACATAGTCCCCATGCAAGACGACGCATTTGTAGTATCGTTTAACTAGCTTCTGTATTCCTGCAGAGAAGTTTTTTGCCTGCTCCTGAATTCAGGTGAGCACTGATTCCTTTACTTCATCACTAACGCCTCTTTCAGTGGACCGAAGATGTGATAATCGCTGAGCACCAGATCCGGGTTGTAAAGAGGATCTGAAAGACGTTTAAACCTGAGTCGTTGCACTGAATCAGCATTCCTCTTCTTTTGCTGTGAATTGCTGGCTTATGTTCATTTTGCCGCAATGCACCAGTAATTTCCTCTGTTCACTGTTTACCAATGTGCTTAGAAATGCACCAGAATAGACCCCTTCGTGTCACATAAGAACGTTAACAGGAGTTACTTGGGAGAGGGCTGACTTTTGAATTTCTTCTTCGCTGGAGAAGATGGCTGTCTCTGCTTTGTCTTTTGCTCTATAGTTTATCATGTAATTCTAAAATTGCCTTTACTTTTTGATTCTTCCTCATATTTGCCTTGGATTGTTCATGAACTAGCACTTATAGCTAACACAGATTCTTCTACAAACTTTACTCAATTTTGTAAACCTGGTGGCTCATTTGATCAATGATTGTAAAAACCCAGCACGACCAAGCTGCCAGTGCTGTATCCTTCGGCAAGGGCCTTAAAACCTTAAAGCCTCAGTTGAATCTGCCTCTGTTCTACAACCCCGATTCCAAAAAAGTTGGGACAAAGTACAAATTGTAAATAAAAATGGAATGCAATGATTTACAAATC
>JAQMCW010000037.1:16430212-16440343 GCA_030068335.1 Chrysichthys cranchii | reverse complement strand
TGTGAATAAAATATTGGCTCATGTGATTTGAAAGTCTTTTAGTTTTCATTTTATTCAAATTTAAAGAACGTCCCAATGTTTCTGTAATTCGGGTTGTAATATAATTTTGGATTGGGTAAAACAAAACCAACATTTTCCCAAAAACGTAAAGCCATGGCTCATGTTAACAGCACTGAGAGAAACATCTTGGTTCAGTATTCAGGGGCAACTTCAAGCACAGTTCACACTTCACACTTCCAGCCCACTTTATTTCATACAACTTCCTTCATGGTCTACTTTATACAGTTAGAGGTTATAACATACCTTTTCCCTTTGATTCATACTCTTGTTCTTTATCAGTGCTGTTTCTTGTTTAGGTAGAAACTGCAGTGTGTGGGTATACAAGGGGGCTGGGGGTGGTACTAACTTGCATGGTGAACCCTGTATATATAGACACTGTATGTGCTTGATTTGATGTGGGAGAGCAAGTTCTCTTTAACTATTGAATCATTTTCTAATGATCATTATCATTAAATGTATTTGCAAACTGATTTTACATGTTATAAGCCTGTTTAACATTTTCTTTCATTTATTTTCTCATTTAGTTCACAAGTGCATCAATAAGATAGACATACCTCATATTATGCCTAAAAAAAAAATCTATGGATTGGCTTTTGGTGATTATGTGCTATTCTTGCCTATTTTCAGCCAAAACTGAGGTTTCCTAGCTAAAGTATTACAGCTTTAATTTCGCTTTCATGAACTCACAATTTTCCACTTAACTTGACAGAAAGCTAGGGCAGCACATCTGTACATCTGGAGGAAACGAGACTAACGTGAGGTGGGGGAAGGGTTTTCGTGATGACGGTTAATATTAGAAAGTTCTTGTGCAACTGTAAGTTAATTCAGACCCTAGGGTGGTCTTTATCTATTGATGGAACACATCAATACATGTGCCACTTCTGTTATTGCATAACAAGACAGTGATTATTAACCAGCACTCATGGCAAATTTGTAAGTATTTATTAAAGACAGCTTTTAAGAACTTTGAGATTAAGTCTAGTAAGGCAGAACTGAACAATGAATAGGAAGAACAGCAGGAAGGATCTTCATGAAGTTTATGCATGTTACTTCACAAAAGTATAAGAAAACTTACTGTAATATCAAGTCTCATACTTTTAATAGCAAACAACCAAAAACAGCAGTGAACAAATGGAAGCTGGCACAAAATTGATTTAAGAAAAAAATAAAAATAAAAAAATAAATCAAGACTAGGTTGTGTCCTAATTGGGGAAAATAGGGAATAAAAATAACTATGCAGAAACAATTGTATTACAACCTTGTAATTGCACAGAATGTAATGTATGCAACCATAAGTACAAGGTCTAAGAAATAAGACATTCAAAAAACCATTTTCTAATGTTTTACACTTTATAAAATAAATAGCTAATGTCTATAAGAGTAGTAATAGGTCTCCGGCAAATTCCAGTAATCAGGGTAAATAAAATACTTTTAGATGTGCAGGAAAAACAGTTAACTTTTTCTACATAGGATCAACCAAGTTCTAATACTTTTTGGTTTTAGACATCATAGTAAAATGAACCTTTAGTAGAAATAATGGCTGTAGAAATCATTATTCAAATGGAAGAAAGAAAAAACAATTAACCTGTACTATTTTTTTTTTAAATTGTAACTACAGTGAGCAGAACTTGATTCTAGTGAGTTAATCTTCTGCAAAAGAGATTATAACTTTGTGCATACTGCCACTTTTGTGTTTTTATGTCCTATCCCTTAAGTTTTAGGCGATCAATTCCTTTGTGTTCTGGTACGTGTCTGTAGGGGCACCGGTTATTCTTGATGCAGCCTGTCGTCCTCCAGAAATAACACTCGTCTGGAAATTTACTGCACACATGGGACCAAAAACATTAGAGAACAAATAATATTTTCCAAAAAACAACAGAGAAAACAACATACTAGTAATAGTAACAAATACTTGCTGAGACATCAAAAGAAAGTGAACTGAAATCATGTACAGTACACATTAACAAGGAACGCATTTAAATCTTTACCTCAAATCCAAATACGCTCTGACATAAAATGGGAAATCCTTTTCTAAAAATACAGAGTGGGGGGAAAAGAAAACATTTGTGTTTACTTACTTTACTTTTTCTGTATCTGTTGGTGCAGATTTGGAGACGCCAAGATGTGTGTGGATGCGGTCAGGGTAACGCACTACAAGAGAAGTCCCAGCTATACGAAAGCCCTGAAATACAAATACATACAATCAAACACGCGAGACAAAAATTCTATCACCAGTCATGATCTGTAGCACCATACTGCACTGAGTTTATAGCTCCAGAACAAAACTAGTTTTTGTCCTGTTGTCTGGAGTTCACTAAAGCCTGTTAATTCCACAACCAGGAAGCCAGGAGAATATAAGTGGTCCTGTTCTCCAGAGAAAAAGTACGGTTCCCCTGGCCATCAAAGCTCATGTGTACAAAAGTGGTCACTGTCGCCAGTTAGTGCACTTCTCCATTATGTCACAGTTTGAATATTTGGGAATTGCAATACAATAATCCAGTTACGACCCTGGAGAAGACACTTGGCAATCTTAGACTTCCAACAACAATACCAGGCTCTCATTCTACTCAGGGGAGAGGATATTTCTCTTGAATTGCTAGTTCATGCTTTACACCGCAGAATTTTTTTTTTATTTTTTACATAAATTATTAAAAGTACTGCAGTAGTACAGTTTGGTTTCCATCATGGAATAGTAATACTCTGTGACCTTTCAAGCCATTCTCTAATCTCATGGTCTGTGTAGTGTAAATGCAACTCCCTGTACTTGTCAGTTGTTTTCTGACATTAATTCAGTTATCAGCATTAGAGTGCATGGCCGACACTGAGGACAACATCTTTTAAACGTGTTTGTAGTAAATAAAATCTAAATCAGTCCACACCCACTAGTTTTTTCTTTATGAATTGAAGGTTTATTTTTTTAAATCATGCCTTGAGTGTGTACCCTGACGAGGCCCTTTCCCACTAGTACCTACTTGGCCCGACTCGGCCCTGGTTCCATTGTTTTTCCCCTGGCAGAAGTCGGGCTGGGTCGGGCCAAGCAGATACCATTTTTAGTACCTGCCTCGCTGCGGTTCCAACAGGGTCGAGCAGGGACCAAAAAGCGACGTCAGAAGGCTGTCGGTCACTGATTGGCTAGAGGGTGGAGTCACTGGTTGCGTAGCATGACCGATTTTAACAGCCAGACCTGCCAGCTGTAAAACTCTCCACAGCTATTGTTTATACAGAATGGCGACAGCAAAATCAGTCCCGTGGTCCAACGCAGAGACACAGGCCTTTCTGTGCTTCTTAGCTGAAAACAAGATTCAGGGGGCGCTGGATGGAGCTACACGGAACGAGAAGGTTTTCCAGGAGATGTCGGAGATGTGCCCCGGACACAGCTGGTTAGCATCAACGCTAACGGTTAGTGTAAAGTCAAACTGACTTTTAATATCACTGTGGAGCACAGGAAAAGCAGAAAAAAGGGGGGGGGGACGACGACTGTGTGAAGTGCACGGGAACAGGGGAGTCTCAACGCAACTCGTTGATTGCAGCTGAACTCGCACCAGCTGAGTGTGATCTTCGTTGTGCGCAATAACCGGAAGAGCCACATATTTCAATCAGGCTGAGCCACGGGCGGAAAGTTAAAACACAAACAAAAAGAAAAGAGTTCAGAAAGAATGTTCTCAGGCGTTCAATGAAATTCTTGGGGACTTTGTGCCTATGGGACATTTGAAAGACTGTAGGGGCAGCTGGTGAATGCTTGTTTATATTATGCTCTTTTCAGTGTGTTGAAATTAGTTATTTAATAAGCTGGGTTGTAGCATTTAGTTATTCATATTTTCTAGCAGTTGCATGAGAAGTGGTGCTTGATTGTAGCAAATTTTGAGTTCCCCGCACTGCGGGGTCCGCCCACTATATTACGTCCCCACCCACTTGAGATGGTCCTGTCTTTACAATGGAAAACCAACCCGGGCTGAGTAAGGCTAAGCAGGGCCGAATAGAGCGGAGTAGAGCCGGGCTGAGTAGGTACTAGTGGAAAAGGGCCATTATAGTAGAACGAAAGCACTTACGTGCATCTCTTTGATGGCTCTATCACAATCCTCTTTGTTGGTGTAGTTGATAAAAGCACAGCGTCTTGCTGACAGTAATCTTACACTATGGACTGGCCCAAATCTATACAAAGATAATGAACAAGAAACCAAGAGCAAATTAATATTTCCATTTTGTAGACGTTGATTTCAGCATAATTCTGATGCACAGTTTTACCACTGATAAATTTTCTCCATCTGTTTTTATTATAAAGTAATTCTCTGAAAGAACTTCACTCTGCTTTAGAAGAATCACAAAGCAGAAATGAAGATTTCTGGCAGGCACAAAATTCACTTTGCAGTTTCCAAAAAGGGCTTTAAATCCAAGTACAAGTGTAAACTAGTATAATATGACCATGTGCTTGGGATAATAAGAGATAAGCCACAACTTACTTGCTGAAGAGCTCACGGAGTGTTAATTCGGATATAGCAGGTACTAGATCCCCAACCCAGACTGGAAACAGCTCTCTGCCAGGCAAAGTTCGCGCGCACACACACACACACACACACACACACACACACACAAAGTACCCTGATAAATAAAGCCAAAGTAGATCACTTACAAGAATTAATGTAAAAGAAGAGACTCTTACTGGGAGACTGGTCCAGCTGGGCTGACTTTAGGTGGGTTCTGTGGTATGGTTCTGAGTGGGACTTTCACAGGTTGAGGATTTCCCTCTGGACGAACTCTTACTTCTTGAACATGTGCTTGTGCAGCTGCCATATTACCTTTAGTCAAAAAAAGGGACAGAAAAAAAATAATTTCCCAGTTTAAAAAAAATGTAAAAATGTTCTGGGAATAACACCGAGTTTAAACAGACACTGTATTACCGTGTAAACCAGACAGCGCCTCTAAAGCTTTTTCTACTGTTCCATGTATTATCAGAGCATTTGAACTTTGCTCTCTAGTGTATCCCATATCCTGCAGATAAAATGCAAACAAAAGACATGTTATTAAAATAGTACTGGCATACATGGAGCACACAAGCACAAAAGAGGTGTATTAATTTAACTATTTTGGAAAAGGGAGGTAGCCTAACGTAGTAGTAGTAAACGTTTCTGAATGAAAATCTTAAATGTTACTCCGAGTCAGATTTCTCTGTGCTGCTTCTAGGAATGGTGCAAACATGGGACTCTTGCCATTCTGGAAGGCAGGCAAATTCAACGTTTAGTTCGTTTTTAAATAACCAATAAGTCTGGTTGTGTTGTCGAGGGTGACAGTGCCATAATAGAGATGGTATACTGCCCTACAGGCTGAGCAACCTCTTGGTGGATAAAACTTTTTTCTTTTTTAAACCAACATAGTATGCAATAAAATAAAAATAATTTAATTAAAAAACAAAAACAAAAAAGAAACAAACAAAACAGGCCACCCTCTTTTTGCTGGTATCATTTTTATTTATTAAATAAATAAATAAATACATACATTTATATTTGAGCCTACTGATTTCAGATTTGCTGGTGGGAATTCACCAAGCCTTCAGATATTCACACGGACAAATAAATTCACTCAAATTAAATCCATGCAGCTAGGTGAACAATTCATAATGCACAACCATGACTTAAAAAGGCCCACACACAGTACTGCTTACCATTAACTGCATTATTTGTACCCTCATGAGCTCTTGAGCAGCATCAGTACAGGAGCTCTCAATCTTTAAAACTTCCTTATAGGTCAACCTAGCCTCATAGTACCTCTAAGAGAGGAAACAAACCAGAGTCATTAGAGACAACATGAGAATGGGGGGGGGGGGGGTAAAAGACTTAAAATATTTACATTTAAATTCCTGAGTACAAGCTGCAAGTTACCTTAAGCCCAACTAATGCTTTGCCTTTTCTGTAGAGTCCTTTAATCCATGTTGGGTTCAGGGAAAGAGCAATATCAGCATCTATTAAAGCCTTTTCATATTGCTGCATTTTCTCATAACAGAAGGAGCGATTTCCAAACAACCTATTGTGGTGGCAGAAAGCTTAAAATTATAAATAATTTATGTATGGTTGATTATTATTCATATAATGAATAAGTGATGTTTAAATCAGACACACAGAACACAGTATGCACAACATATTGTCTAACACACAGGCACTCACTAAATAAAGACACAGAATGGGTTGATAATCCCGTGTAGATAAACAGGAAAGATAAAGCCACAAGCTCAGAAAGCTGGATTAAGTGATGTTTAAATAGCATATCTATGTGCCCCAAATCTTAAAATATAAGTGTGCACAAGCACGTTCATCTCAGAACCCACGTACACCAAGCACTCACTTACACAGGTGTTCAGGAAACAGGAGGATGATAGGAAAATAGCAAAACCACAAGACACATAGAACTTAAGGGTAGTTTAAGTAGAGACACTGTGTAAGAAAACAAAACATCTATATTTGGGGGCTGTTTAGGCCCAAAAACAAGGCCTGACTGTATGGTGAATGAACATCACTCCAGGTCATGGTGACTTGAAGCTTAAAAATAAAATTTAATCATGGTAAAACAGGAACTAGAAGAGTAAGATGATGTGAGACTCAGAAAACAATAATGGCGGAAGAACACATGTATGTGAAAAGTTAGTACTTACTTAAATTCTTGAGGATTGTGTTTTATAGCATCAGTAAAATACCTCACAGCCATATCCAAATTTCCTGTTTGAGCGTATTTATTACCTATCACTGAAAATAAACAGGGGGAGAAAAAGGAAAATGAGGTCACTGCACATACACATTTATATATAAATAAAAATAAAGATCATTGGGCATCTAAACCAAAATATTTTCAGGAAGATGCTCATACCTGCCAGCTCCATGCTCTTTGTGACATTGTCCTTTACTGATTCCGCTGATGCCCCCTTTTCGATAATATTCTGTGAAGACGGTTTAAAATCTGTATGGGGTTTACTTGTAAAAAGCATTATAATCTTTAATTATGTTGCCGAGTTGGTATTTGATTACAAGAATTGACTAACTGTATTACAAAGCTGTTGAGGCAGTAAAATATTACATATAAAAGTGAAATTTCCCAAAAGATTGTTTTGCAAACCTTAATCTGCAGCTCTGCTTTACTTTTTTGTGCTGTAGCCTGCTTCTTGGAGTTTTCAGGTTTTTTGTCTTTCTTGTCAGATTTAGGTTTCTGCTCAAGTTTGCGTTTCGCGATCGCTGCTGCATTGGTCACAAAGCAGCTGCTCATATCAAGCTATTGAAAAATACATTGCAGGTTATGGCTGTTAGAGACACATGCAGGCGCTATATAGACCCAGATGTGAAGAATTCCAATGCAGGAAAACAAGCTGACCTCCAGTTCATCAACTACACTCTCTTTATGATCGTTCTCCTCATCGCTACTGTCACTGCTCTCTGTGGCTACCGAGCTGCACTGTGGGCCAGGGTCAGGAGGTACACTGATATTTGTTTTGTTCTTATTTTCACACTCTTTTTCTGTAGGCTTACATTTAACTGGAACTGCTTCATCATCATCATCATCATCATCATCATTCTATGGGGAGAAAAAACAAGTGGGATATGCATGTGAAAATTACATTTTCAGTTTGGTTTCAACACTGTTTATTTTGAACAAAATTTCTAGCACACACACATGCTCTCAAAACATGAATAACAGTAATAAAACAAAACAAATGAGAAATATTGGCTGGGCGCTAATCCCTTTTAACACGCACATACCTGTTTGGCACCATCTCTACTTCCACTTTCCTTTTCTAATTTTTCTAGTCGACGTCTCTCTCGCTGCCTCTACAATATAGCAAAACAAGCTGTTAACTCACATAACCCTTTAAATACCTTGTCAAGATTATGGAGCACTCTAGCATAAATAGCATAAGTGTGTAATGTATACTTTACCATTTTCTTTTGTTTTTTCTTTTCTGCTTTTTTCTTAAGTTTTTCTTCTTCAGCCACAAGTTCTTTAGCATTTTTTGCAGCCTCCTAAAAGGGCACAAGAGACCAAATGTGTAACTAATTCTTCACGGCGTGCGTATAATAATCAAATTTGCAGCACACAAACAGCACTTACCTCGTGTGTGATGCATTTGACTGACTTATAATGAGGTAGTGCAGGCAACTGTTTGGAAACCCCTTTATCTAGAAAGTTTTGAGGAAACCCACAATATTTATTGCTCTGCCGGCCATACACATTGTCGTCATCATCGTCGTCGTCAGTCAAATCCTCATAATCATCCAAATTATCTGAGTAATCGAGACCTTAAAGACAAACGTATGCAGGATGAGAAGACAAAAGTAAAAATAAAATTCTTTTATTTCCTTAAAGCCACGTTCATCTCTTGATTCTATGGCCCCTGTGATTTTTGTTGTGGGGTTACAAAGATGGAAACAGACATGAATTCTGATAAATGTTATGAGAATGTGTGCCAGTTATCTTATCTATGGAGCTGATTTTAAGACAGGTGTAATAAAGAAGCTAGGCTATGTGACCTTGCCACTGAACCAAGATACAAAGTCACTGTAATGAGATGATAAAACTGAACTTGGAAAAACACACAACACATTTCTATGTAATATTTATTTATTTTATCCTTTCGGCTTCAAACACTTGTATGAACCTTCGAAAGTGATGTGAACCTTCGAACACCCTCCATTAGTAGCTTTATAGTTCATTGTTGGGCACATTAACATTAAAATTTGAAATCTTAAAGCCTAACATCACGCACAGTATGACATACAATAATGACAGACTTTAGGACTATACAAAAGCCATAAAGAACCAGCTCTAATGTACAACATGATGAACATGATCAGTCAGAATATGGCAGTACAATGTATCAGTACAATGTCCATAAACGACAAACAGGCATGACCATGGCATGAGAAACTCTTAAAGCTTACCTAGTCCACCTCCATATCCCAGGGCGTTCAATACTAAATCATATTGTGTAGGTCTTCCACTGATAAAATCCACCATAGCCTCCTGTAGGAGTTTATCAGGTATTCATCAGCCAAAATGGACAACGTACCATTTTATCCAACAAAGACCGACCTTAATGTAAAGCACTAGAGTCCAGGTTTAGACGCAACATGCTATTTTTGTGGCAGAAACCATCTAAAACAGGTAACTATAACATAATAACAAGGTGAGAAACTGATACTACACAATACTTACATGGGCCTGCATCAGTCGGGTGTTTTCAAGCATACGGTAGTAATCTGAGAACACAAATCACTGGAAATAAGCAATACGAAACAAAAACAAACACACACACATGTTTATACAGTTTGTCGGAAAGCCATGATTAACCGGTCTAACTTGGTGGATGGTAACAGCTTTTGTTGTGTAGCTAGCAAGCTAATATTGACAAACGTGTTGGCTATGGAGAAAAAAAATCTCACAGCTAGCTAGCAAGAACTGTTCTTAAATGCCAGGACGAAAAAATAAACCCACATAATAACATTCCTCACCTACTCCAGTGTTACTTCTGTCACCTTTAAAAGGTATGCAGTAAGGCGTGGTGCGGTCTCCTCTTACCTACGCACTCAGGTCGTCTACATTAGGAGCTAGCTAGCTAAAGTTTGGGAGAAACTCACCGTCTGTGTTTCATTACCAACAACAAACCAACTGATACTTACCAGGTCCGAAGCCATTGCGTTTAGACATTTTATACTGTATATAGGTGTGATAAAAATATTATTTAAGTGTTCATAAATCACGTTTTTTTCCCTTCTAGTATTATAGACGCGCTTCGCTTCACACAGCTCTTCCGGCCAACTCACACTTCAACTGAAACCCTCTGCTGTACGCATGCGCACTACGTCACTGCGCCCAGCGTCATTCCTCTCCACACCACAAGAGTCACCTGGAGTGCAGGTCCCACTGTGACCACTGCTCCTGGGAACAAAATGGACATTTAAATCCTTTAAAACGATAGGATAATATCCGCTTGCGACTTGTTTTTAATTTTAGCTGGATCAAATAATAATAATAATAATAATAATAATAATAATAATAATAATAATAATAATAATAATAATAATAATAATAATA
>JAQMCW010000037.1:16400996-16416742 GCA_030068335.1 Chrysichthys cranchii | reverse complement strand
GCTAGCGGAAGTTTTTTCGTGCGACCGGGGGGGGTGCTAGCGGAAGTTTTTCGTGCATGCTAGCAGACAGTTTTATATATATATAATATAAAATTAAATAAATGTGACTGTGCTACTTCGTGGATTTCACCTCTCGTGGGGAGGCGCTGGAACGTAACCCCCGCGATAGGCGGGGGTTCACTGTATTTCTTTTCTTGTGACATCTCGAAGGACCAGGGCTTTGTAGTCAAAAAGTAAACGTAGGTTGTGGAAGAAACTTGTCAAGACTTTCTACAATGTTACTAAGAAGGTTTTTGGTTATTCTAGTGCAGTAATGTCCTAAAGAAATGTACTGTGTTCTTTCTATATTACTAAATTTTACACTTTAGGAGGTAGCAGGAATGACTAGAAAGCAGACGAGTTTTAAGTAAGTTCGGCATGTTAACAATTCAAGGATGCACGAGTTCAACAAGTGAATATAGATGGATGGTAGATATGTGCACCATCTAGTGCAACTTTATACATACAACCTTAGCATGGCAATGCTATTAAATAGAAACAGTCTAGCACTTCACAGTTAAAAACAAAACTACAACTGTATTAATCCTAGAATGCTTCAGTTGACAGAGCAAGGTTTTTAGTTCCACTTTACTGCTCATGTCATTATTGTTATATGGCAGGTACAGTAGCGTATGGTTGCTTACATAATTTAATGATGATGTTTGCTTATGTCAACATTTAAGCTATACTTAAGTACTTGGAGTGTTGCGGAAACTGTTTACAGTACAAAAACACAAATGGCCTCTGTGTCCTGTTTGGCTGTTCTCTAGTAAATTGTGTTTGGTACAGTGTTGGTTACAGTTACAGTGCGCTCATCCATTCACTCACCACTTTTCAAAACACTGATTTTATTTGGCTAAGGGAAGCCAAGGAGAGCTAAGATTGTTCAACAAATTATAGAAACGTCTACCTTATTCATCAGGTGATTTGGAGATTGTGGTAAATGGCACCCGCCGAGACACACGAGATGTTGGCACTACCTTCCCTTCTCCAGGTAGTGCCAGAGTCACCAGGCAATCTTCAGCATCTTGCAGTAAGGCAGAGGCCAATATGTCTGCTCTCAAGGTTACCGGTGCTGTTCCTGTTCAATCCCAACCAGTGCAGAGGAAACAGGCCCTCAGTAAACACACCTGCTATCCAAACGGTAAGTTTGTGAAATAGGTGATAGCAAGTTGAAGTGCTTACTCTCACATGGGTCCTTATTCGTTCTTTTTTTTTTTGTTCTCTTTTCTAAGGCTTGTCATGGTTCGTTTCTGCTGATGAATTGAAGTGGGATGCACGGAAGGAGAATAAGCCCCGATCAGGTGCAGGGCAGCCCGAAGGCCAAGCCTGGTTCGAGCCCTACACCAGGACACAACCATGGAGAGAGCCGCTTAGAGAACGCCACATTCAGGTGGAAAGGGAGAAGCCTCCGGAGCAAAAAACACATGCAGGGAATGACTGCAGCAGCAAACCCTCTGCCCTGGTCCGCCTCTCCCTGCAGGTGTGTTGGCTTATTAGTGGAATTAGCTAGGTGAAGATATTTTGTAGTATTGCTTTGTGTTTCATATTTGTTAGACATTGCATTCGGCTTGGTTTCCTTGCTGTTTTGTTAAAAGTAGTCTTTGTGTGAATACTCATGTTGCAGGAGGCGCTGGAGTTGCATCGACCAGAGTTTGTGTCCCGTTCTCGGGAGCGGATGAAAAGGCTGGGCCTGCTGGTTGAGGAGAGAAAGATGCAAGCCGTCTACAACAAAGAAAGAGAAGAGCTTTTCAACCGGCCTTCGACCGTGCAACAGCCAAAAGCAGGTTGGTATAATCATTTAATCGGCTTGTCCAAATCACAAGACCTTTAAACAACACTCTATTATAGTATGATTTTGTTATAAGTATTTTTAACCTAATTGGTCAACTTTCTCCCAGCACCAACTCCTCCACCTCTTCCCTCCAAGCGAGTTATTCCTTTAAGTGAGATGGTCCAGAGATCTAAGCGGTAAGCTCTTACTAATATGCACAGTCCCTGTTTAAAACACTGTGTGAGTTATTAATTAATACTTTGTTTCTGTGCTATGTTCTCCATGCTGTCAGTGGAGTACACACTCACAGAATAGGCAGGAAAGATTTCAGCAGGTAGGATTGTGAGTGTGAGTGAGCAAGCCAGATAGAGAAATGGTCATTTTTCTTTTTGTGGTTAGGCCAGTTCACTCAATTGTGGAATAAAATGGAGCATGTCAAGGGTATACACAGATATCTCAAAAGTAAACAGACACCATAATTTTTGAAAAATGTATTTCTAGAAACTTTCTTTTAGCTGCTGTGCCACAGTAGCCAAGCTGATGGAGATGCCTCACAGAAGTTCTCCGATTCACTTGGAGTTGCTCGGCAACTTAGTACAGGATTTTTTTTTCAACCATCTCCTTGACAGTCTGAAGACACCTGTCAGAGGGCCCAGGTCTGAGATGGATTTAACAGGTCTTTTCCTTTGCTTTTGAATTGTACCATCACTCTGTTGACTGTGGCAAGAGGAATCCCAAGGTTTTGTGCAATCATACGCTGGCTAAGTCCACCCTCAGACTGACCCATGATACGCCCTCTTTGAAAATCAGACAACTCTCTTGCTTCTGGTGTTCGCAGCATGGCTAGTTTATATAAATAAATAATATACTGTAATCCGAAATGAAAAATAATAATATATTTACAAGTTTGAAGCACCAGGTGGTGTCTGCATAGATGAAACGTAATGAGGGGTGTCTGTTTACTTTTGTGATGTCCGTGTACAATGTTGCATTTAAAGAGAAAGAAAACCTGAAAGAATGAGCTCATCTTTTTTTTTTTTTAACCCATTAGGATCTATGCTCAACTCCCAGAAGTTCAGAAGAGGAAGCAGGAAGAAAGGAGGAAAGCAGAGTACCACACTTATCGCCTTAATGCACAGCTATTTAACAAGGTAAACCGATGTTTGGGGTTTTTTTTAAGCACGCCAATGCAGGTACAATTTGAGCCATATGAATAGTTCTATTAAGCTAACGTGAGTCATCTTTTACAGAAAATCACCAACCGCGTACTGGGAAGAAGAACGCCTTGGCAGTAGTTTGAAGAAATGTTGACCTAGACATTACACTGTCGATCTGATTTAGAGCTGATTCGGTTCTTTCTGTGTGTTTGTGTGTGTGATGATATGAGTGTAGAAGACGGGTGGTGGTTTTGAGTGTGTGGTCAAATGAGTAGAACAGTGCTCTTTCAAGTTGTGATGTAGTAACCAAATTATTTATCTTGCTATTTAATCTTAACGTCTTAATATTTTAATAATGTTTTATACTATTTTTATATTAGCTTTTAATGGTGCTCGGTACCACATTTGTAAAAAATGTGTTATCAGTGATTCCTTTCAAATAAAGAAGACTTTTCCATATACGGTCAATATACAGATCTTATCATGTGGACTATCATTTGACTTAAAGATGATTTGTTACAAAATGTATCATTTCCATATAAAACTGTATCCCTGAATATATTCATTCAGCAAGGGGACTATACTGTGATCTCCCAGAGAATCATGTAGCTGAAAGCACTTCTGTTTACTAGGAATGTGAAGTGGAGAGGTGTGTGCTTGCTCCCGCTTGACAGGCCCAACATTCTGCTCACCAGTGAAGTTCATTTTTGACGTTGAAAGTTTGGGTGTAGAGAAGACCTAAAATAATAGCCAACACCTCCACTGCTACGATTGGTCCCGTGGCCTGAAAACACATTATTCCATGACCGTTTGCTGGCCACACCTATTATGCAAAAATTCTGAAACCTATAGCTAATTTTATTATGTGCAATATGTACAATTGTGAACGTGTTTGCACCGTAAACAGCTAGATGCAAGAGAGTGCAGGTAGGCTACAATCATAGTATAGTACAAAAAATTTCTAGATAAAACATGTGGACACCTGACACCCTCAAACTGTTTTCAAGACGCTGAACATGTACAATTGTGTAGGATGACTGTGTACTGTATACTGTAGCCTTAAGTACAGTGGAACCTCTGGTCACGAATTTGATCCGTTCCGAGACTCTGTTCGTGACTCGATTTGTTCACGACCCGAATCAGTTTTTCCCACTGAAATGAATGTAAATACAATTAACGTGTTTCAGCCCTCAAAAAATGTTTTTAAAGTGTATTACGGGTTTATGTGTGGTAATAAAACATAGAATAAACTTAAAATCACCTTAATTATAGAAAAATAAAACTAAATGAAATAAACAGATGATTTTAATGCGTGTTACCTTTGCAGTGGATACATAATTGTTGGCGTAGGTGGACGGTGGCGGAGGGATATGGTGGCGGTTCTCATATTTTGTGATTATTTCTTTCTTTATTTCAACTGTTATACGCTTAGACTTCTTACTCTCACTACCATTACCACTTTCTTGGGACCCATAATGAAGACTTATAAAGCAAAAATGCATAGAAACACAATGGAAAAAATGCCTTGAACATTTTTAATGAGTTTTAAGCACAGAAAAAAAATCGAAGTTTGAACAATCCTTAATTATACAACAGATTACTGCAAACAACCAAGAAAACTAACCTTGCATGAGTCGACTTCTGGTGCTAAGGAAGTGAGGAAGATGGGTGGGAAGGAGGTTAGTGTACAGCCAATGAACGCACGTCTGACCGATTAAAGGGACATGTGCCTCTTTGTTAGGTCGAGGCTGTGTTTGTTCATCACCTGATTATGTGGTCGTGACCAGATGCAAAATTTTGTGGTCGGGAACCAATTTGTTCGTCTTCGGAGGCGTTTGTGACTAGAGGTTCCACTGTATTCCCTTCAGTGGAACTAATGAGCCTAAACCACATGTGTCAAATCGGTCCATAAAAGGGCCGTGTGGGTGCAGGTTTTCATTCCAACCAAACAGGAGCCACACCTGATTACACCTGTTTAATCAGTTGAGATTGGCTTTCAGTTAACTCAGGTGTGAGTTGTGCTTGGTTGGAATGAAAACCCGCACCCACAGCGGCCCTTTTATGGACCGGTTTTACACCCCTGGCCTAATCGTTAGAGCAAGGGGTTCCAATACAGAAATCGAGGTTTATAAAAACATCGTTTTCCAAGGTTGGAGTGGAAGACCTTGACAGGCCTGTACAGAATCCTAATATTAACCCCACTGAACCCTTTTGGAATGAACTAGAACACCAACTGTTTACCAAGCCTTCTTGCCCATCTTAATGATGTCTCAGGGTCAGTTGGACCTCTGTTATGTGAGATAATCTTCATACACATCTCGCTAATGTTCTTATAGCTGAATGGGTTGAAATTCCCCTGGCTACATTTCAGACTTTAAAATCTAGTGATCAGTAATTAGTTCCTAAAATGACGAACGAAAGTAATACTTTGTCTTTGGAAACGAAACAAACTCTTCAGGCAACACTACTTCCCCAAAATGGTCGTTATGGTGGTGCCCCTACTGCATTTAAAAATATATGTACAAATTTTAAGCAATATCTATCGGCAGGGCAGTGATGCAGCTATAGGCACCAGGTCAACATTCAGCATAAACACACTACATTGTGTGATATTGCTTACATATGGTACACACATTTTTTCGGTTTTCATCTTCCTATACGTTTTCATATTAATGCAAACTGTATTATTTGCTATGTCCACTAATGATGTAGCTACATGTAGTGTAGTAATTGTTTCACTGGGACTGTTGCTAAAATTTTACATGGCAAACGCAAAGAAGCTGAGTAAAACCTCCCAGTATGGTTACACTAAATATAAGCACTCTCCAAGCGGAACGCCACTTTTCCAATCATATTAGTCAACTGGAATAAACTGTTGGATAAATGATCCATATAGAGAACTAATAGGTAGGAACTCCCTATAAGTGTTGTTAGGGATGTGTAAACACCTCATCACTAAAGAGGCTGGAAGGGATTTTTTTTTCTTTCTGAAGAGCTTTTATGTTATCTTACTTAAACACAGCATTATTGTTACTATCCAAAAGGTCATTTAATAACACCCTACTGTAGGATTCGATAAATCCAGCTTGCCAAATCTCCTTATACGATTTGATAAAATTTGTCATACAAGACACTAAAATTACATACATTAAAATAAAACTCTATATAACTCTGGGCATTGTCGTAGTCTTTGGACTGTTGGTGTTCTTAGAGCACTCTGAGTCCTCTGTGCAAATATAGCTGTCTATAAATAACTCTTCGAATACATATCACACCCAGCCAACAACTGTGTTGGCAGGAGGCAGACCCTTTTCACGATACGCCACTCAGGACAGGCCTGTTCGACTTGACTTCTTAAAGGTAAACAAATCAGACATCTCCAGTATATAGAGACGTTACATACTGTATGCTTACCATTACCTAATGTACTTGCACTTACTTGGTTGTAGTTTGGGGTTTTTACTCTTGAGATCGTCACCACGGTCTTCTTTTGTGTATTGTGTATTGCTGTGTAGAATGGCAGAGTTCAGGCAGTTTGATCAAGACTTCTACCAGTCTGAATATTACATAGACGATCAGGCTCAAGAGACATATGGCTATGACACAGCATACACCAGTCCACATGACCAAAATACGTAAGAGAATCCCTGGTATTGCCTATGCTGAAAACTAGTGACTCGGAACTCTGAATCTCTATATGTGGAAATACATTTGTTTTTGTTCTAGTGTCAAGTCGTTCTGAACAGTTGTTTATCTTGACATTGGCAGAGATTGTACATCTCCTACATCAGATGCCTACGCCCCATTAACAGATCCAACTTACACCGGGCAGATATTTCAACCTGCAGCTTCACCTGGGGCTGCTGAGCACACCGACTCCTTTGAGGAAGAACCTCCGCTGTTAGAGGGTAATCTGCACAGATGTTTCAATTATAATGTTGTGGAATAGCTGATATTTTGGAATTAGATTATTTGATATAAGGGAGAGCAAGATCCTGAGATCCCGAATCCATCCAACGAACGAGGGAAATTACTGTGCATGTGTCTCATCAGAATTGGGCATTAACTTTGATCACATCTGGCAGAAGACTCTGACTGTGCTGAACCCGATGAAGCAAGCGGATGGTAGCATCATGAACGAGACGGATTTAACTGGTCCTGTTATTTTCTGCATTGCTCTGGGGGCCACTCTTTTGATGGTATAATTGTTTTCTTATGCATTTCATATGATTTGATCACTAATAAACCTTAGACTAAATCTAAGTGATTATACAAGTGTAATTTTATAGTGCATTAATTTGGTAGATCAGTTCTTGGGTTTGAATGAATTTGCTTTTCTTTGCAGGCAGGAAAGGTCCACTTTGGCTATGTGTATGGTATCAGTGCCCTTGGCTGTGCGGGAATGTATATTCTGCTGAATTTAATGAGCGTATACACAATATCCTACGGAAGTGTGGCTAGTGTTTTAGGATACTGCCTGTTGCCCATGGTGGCTCTCTCTGCCTTTGCTGTTTTTTATTCCCTCCAGTGAGTATCTACAATCACATCTTTTTTCATATATTACTATTCATAAATATAACCGTGTGCAGTGTGTGTAATATTGGCTATATCGAAATCTTATTTCCTACATTCAGAAGGACTTTTTCTTGCTCTGCAGCCTGCAATTTTGTATATTCTGAATCGATCATACAACAATTAATGCAAACATCAGAAAGAAATCACATTGAGTCTATTAATTTATTAAACGTCTCGAATAGGATGCAACAAATCTGATTCATTTGTTTGTTCAGAGGGGTTCTGGGCACACTGCTGGCCTTGTTTGTGATTGGCTGGTGCAGCCTGTCAGCATCTAAGATCTTTACATCTACACTGGATATGGGTGGACAGCAGCTGCTGGTGGCATACCCATGCACTCTACTCTATGGAGTCTTTGCCCTCCTCACCATCTTTTGATTATTCAGAAGAGAAGCTTGGACATAGATGAAACCCAGGTTAAGATAGCTACAGACTGAAATTACTTGAACTAATGTTTATACCGTTTGGGGGGAAAATACAAGTATTTATCATACTTCATTTCTGAATAAATGCTAATCTGAAATTCAGTTAAAAAGAAAGACATTATGCATATGACCGGTCTCAATTCAGGCAAGTTTCAGAGGCTTTGCCTGTATTTATCTTACTGCTAGGCAACCACAATACTGTATATAATGAACGTGATCATAATAAGTATGTGATTAAAATGTACTATGCTACACGGTGTCTTCTTTTGTAATGAGATTTTAATACTCAGGTTGTTGTTTTGAAATGATTAGTTTCCATGTTTTGTCTATGATCTTTCCCATTTGGAAAAGAAAATCCTGAATTCTTGACTTACAGACCTTTAATACAATTTATGTTTACCTTTCCATGAGCACATGATCCTAAGCGTACTTTAAACTTCTCTTTTCTTTTTGAACTTTTCTTCAGGGACAGTTGGACCTCTGTTTTGTGAGATAATCTTCATACACATCTGTTTCTCTCTCTCTCTCTCTCTCTCTCTCTCTCTCTCTCTCTCTGTCTTTCTGTCTGTGATAAATAATTGAGGGGAAAATTAGATGTGTGACCTTCTGATCTCATGCATAATTTAACTTATACATGTGGAGGAGGTGCAGAGGGTGTGTAACCTTGCAGAGTTTCTCAAGGATCTGTAGTAAGCATTAACTTTGTGCTTCCATATAACAACAAGCCCGACAAGGAAAACCATTACTAACCGCCTTTTTTGTTTATCAGGTTTTAATGAAACAGACCTGTTGAATCTACTGTCAAAACCTGTTCTGCTGATTCTATAAAAATTACTGAAAAAATATTGTATTCAAACAGAATGGAAAGTGAACAAAAGCATGACATTCATAGGTGCGATACATTTTAGGATTCATTGACATACAAAACTAAAAATGACCAGTTCTGAACCACTGTCATTCCTATCAGCTGTTACTAAATAATAAAAAAAAACCACACACAAACATACACACACATGTGCACACACAAAGTTGATATTTATATATTTACATTGTTGTTATTATTTATACTAATATTGAGTATGTATGAGGATCAAATGCAATATACATCGTTCACCATACAGGAAATGGCAGTTTAACCATTTCATGTTCAACTAAAGGAGTTATTTTGAGATGAAACATTCCTTTTTGCAAGTTAATTCCATTTGCAAGGAACATTTAATAAAGTTCACCTTGTACATTAGCTCACCCTACAAGCTACTTGATTCACCGCAACAGAATTACCTTACTGCTCAAGTCAACACAATCAAATGTGCCATGTGTGATCACATGCTGTACATCGGAGAAGGTTGTAATACTGTGCTGTTTGGATGTTTCAGTAGGAGCATAAACAAGATCCAGTTAGTCCAGCACAGCAGCAACACAGAGTTCTTAAGCAAAAAGTCAGAGCACATTAGCCGATACCTAGATTACAATCATCCAATGTATATCCAATGGAAATTCCTTGTTTTCTTCAAGAAATATCACAAAGTGCAGAACTGCACTAAATAAATAAAGTTCCCTAAAACTTTGGAAAGTGTCTAAAGCAGGCACCCTGTGCAAACCCCTGGCCAGATGCTGTGATGCTGTGTTCTGCTCTGTAGTTCTTTAAAGTTGTGCAGGCAGCTTCTTCACAGACAGGGTCCCTTTGGCCTGTTTAGGGGGAGAGAAACATTACAAGATATGGACATAGTACACACTGCACCTTTAATGAAGTTAAGCCTTCCAGTGGATACATGAGCCCTCAATGACCTTCATCCAGTCTACCTAAATAATTTGGAAATAAATACGGATTTGTTACTGGTTAGCACGCCGTGAGAAAATCACTAGAAATAGGTCCAATCAAAAGCAAAAAAAAAAAAAAAAAAAAAAAAAAAAAAAAAAAAAAAAAAAAAAAAAAAAAAAAAAGGATTAATTATTCCGCTTTGTGAAATAGATATATAGATATTTTGCCATAGGGCAGAATGTTAGCGCCTCAAATATGACCAAAACATTTGCTGGGGCAATATTGTTCAAATAAGTTCACATATTATCTGTTCAGAAAGAGAAAAAGATGAACCAAGGGGTAAGAAACCTGCATCATCAGGTGATGCTGAACATGAACCTATGCTCATGAATGAATGAATGAACATTCATGTTAGATTTGGACCAGCAAAATGGAGCTATACTGTTCTTTCACACACACACACACACACACACACACCTTTCTCACGATCCATGTGAGGACCTTCCGCTGACAAATGATTAAAGCTGCTACAGTCATAATAGTCTGCCTGCACCTAACCCTAACAGTAACTCTGTAATGAAAAGGAAAGTTTTTGGATCTTTTTCTAATTCTTGTAAAACAAACAAAAACACTTTCCTCGTGAGGACCATCAGATCTCCTTTCAAGGTCAACATGAGCAGCTCTTACAATCCTTGGGAGGCCATTTGGTCCTCTTAGGTATATAAAGAACACGTGCGCGCACGCATAGACACGCACGCACGCACGCACGCACGCACAACACTCTTACTGGATGCTGTATCGTTGGTTGATAGTTTAATCCTCTGCGCCTGGACGCATCATTGCTATCTGTTTCCTTTAGCCTCTTTGCCTTTATCAGTTACCATAAGTAGGCTCATGCCTGATGATGCTAACAACAACAACAACAACAACAACAATAATAATAATAATAATAATAATAATAATAATAATAATACTTGCAGCTTGCCAGACACCGACCCTCGGCGTCAGTACTCACCCCGTAGAGTTTAGAGAGATCATTGAAGAGTACTTGGCCGGCGCTCACTTTGTCCCTCACTCCCCGGACCGTGCCGTTCTTGCTGAAGATGTTCACGCGCTTGCGACTGAACAGCTGCTCCTGCGCGGCGCTGGCGTACACCAGCAGGTCGTCCGGCTCGCTGCCGCTGTCCCCCTGGTGCTGCTGCACCGCCAGGCCGATCAGATGCCCGTTCGCCTCGCTGACAGCAGGAGAGACGGCGCGCTCCGCCTCCGAACAGACGGCTGAGTCTGAATCCGCCGAGTCCTCGGTGCCTTCCTCGTCTTCCCGGAACACTTCCCGCAGCACCCTGCCGCTGCGCGCCGACGCCACCCGGAAGCGCACGCGCCGCTCCGCGCGGCTGTCCTGCACGCGCCGCAGCGTCTCCATCGTTCAGCTGCGCCCTACTACATAATCCGCGTGTTTGGCTTCTCTAAACAAGACACGGTTTCTTTTTTCTTCATGCGAATAGCCAGCGCTGCCTCGTTAAAGGTCCTGCCCTGATGTTCAAATAAAATTACCGTGTCAGGGTGTCAAATTGACGCCGAATGAGTTAATATTAAATGAAGCTGATCCATGGAGACGTGGAAAACATTACACAGGAGCCAATGAATAAACAATGATCTGAATAAAATTCATAAAGGCAACCACATTTACCCATCTTATAGCTACCTTTTTTTTAAATGTGTATTTAAATATTTAACATATATGTATTTTTTCCCCCATCTTACTAGAGGGGGGGAAAATCCTGCCATTCTATCTAAACCTATTCATGTTTTATGAGGATCAGAAAAGGATAGAGTTGCATGAGTCCATAATAATAAACCTGAGTCAAACTATGAGGGATAAATACACCTGAGCGCCCCTAGGTGGCAGTAGGGAATTCAGACACTGATTAAATGGACATTTCGGTCTCATCGAGCAAGAGTCGAACCGCAATAACACACGAGAGAGCAGCTTCCTGCAGGAAGGTTAGCAGTTACAGTACTTTCATCCTGTAGTTGGTTCAGGATTATGTTGAACCTGGTGCATGTGGAAACGCATACGGTTTAGCAAAGTGGGGTAAGTGTGAGAATTTTAACATGTTGCTGTTAAATCAATGATTGTGCATAAAGAAATGCAGGTTTATCATGGATATTTCTCCTCATAGAGGTTGTCATGGTTACTGACATTCAACAAGTAACTTGCTTGTTCGCATAGTTCAGGTTTAATCTCTTAAATGTCCACTCAGTGACGACGAAAAATAAATTATTATTGTTTTACAGTTCCTAAGGGTTCTGTTTACATTGACATGAGATGAAGAATATGGCTTTTTTGACTGTCTGAATAAGCTTGTTTATTCTACGGAAAGCGGGCGGGCTGTCATGGAGGCCGCCATGTTTATATCATGTGACCACAAGGGCTTAGCAGGGGAGAAATCTTTTATATTTTATCTCAATATAACATTCGTTTCGCGTTTGAAACGGAAATGACGTATGACCACGTAACATATTATACGTGTGTATGACCGGAAAGAGCGTAACTAGCGCTTACATTTTAACTAATCACTTCGTTTGTGGACGCTGTTTTTATATCGTCTTTACAAATTGTTATTATTTATGTGAGTTATTTTACTGATATTGAAAAGAAGTAAACACCTATTTGGTAAGTAATTATTTAAGAAAATTTCGTGTTTGAAATGGAAATGACATACGACCACTTTTTGTTGAAAAATAAAATTGGTAATTAACAAGCTTATTTTATAAATGCTGCATTTTATTTTTTCCCCTTGCACTCAGTGAGCGAAGCCACTGGGGAATCAGCTAGTTACCTTTTAAAAAAATATTTACACAGTAGAGGTATGGGACTGGAAGAAATTAAATTCAGTTGTATTTATATAGCGCGTTTAATGATGGACATCGTCACAAAGCAGCTTCACAGTATATAGAGTACAATTAGAAGCTTATTAATCTATAAGCATATCTATAAGTGTGTATATATACATCCACATATATTCCTAATAAAAGTCAGTCCAATCCTGACCACTCCAGCAGTTATTTTTTATTTCACCTGCCTGCTGTTTTTAATAATGAAATAAGTTGGATCTCTTTTTTTTTTTCCTTACCTAAAAAACTTTGACTCTAACCAGGAGAAAGCAGTTACTGGATATGAATCGACAAAACTGGTATATGTGTCACACAGCACTGCACAAGCACCTACAATCCTCCCATGTTAACGAAGGGTCTTTCTTTGTCCTATAAGTGTCATATCTGACCCCTGCCTGAAAATGCCAACCACCTGATGCTACGGGTTTTTTTTTTTTTTTTTTGGTCAGATGCTGTGGGATCCCAGTCCTGATGAAAACCTCTGCTTAAGTGTTGGCAGTCAAGCTGGCTGTTATGTGGATTTAAATTTATTCAGTGCATCCATTATGAATGTAAAAAAAGAATGGCCATGGCAAAAGATGCTGCCGTTTTGATCAGATGCATGTTATCATAGCCTTGTCAAGTCCTGCAGTCTTCAACATGGACTCCAATATAAGAAGTGGTCAAAGAAGGAATTGCTGTACTGGTGAGATACCCTTACTGAGCACTTTACTAGGAACACTATGTAATACTGGGTAAGGCCTCCCTTTGCTCTCAATCTCAATACAGCATGAAAACAGCATGCAGAAATTTCAGGTGCACTTTCATGCAGTGAATCTCTTGTTCTACAACATCCCAAAGATGTCCTGCTGGATTCAGATCCACTGACTGAAGAACATGTTCTTATTGTCATGTTAGTTTGAGACAACTATTGCTATGTGACATGGTGCATTATCATGCTGGACATAGCCATTAGAAGATGGTAAATTGCGGCCATGAAGAGAAACACATGGTCAGCAGTAACAATATTCAAATAAACTGAGGCTTTCAAGGGATGTTTGATTGGTATTAATAGGCCCAAAGTGTGGTGAGAAAACATTCCCCACACCGTTACACCACCGCCACCAGCCTGGACTGTTGACACGAGGCAGTTAGGATCCATGGATTCATGCTGCTGGCACCAAATTCTGACCTTTCCCTCTGTGTTCCTCAGTAGAAATCAAGATTCCTAGTTGACTGACCAGGCCAGTTTTGGTGAGACTGTGCCCACTGCAGTCTCAGCTTTCTGTTCTTGGCTGACAGAAATGGGCAGAAGAGGTGTGTATGAATCTTAAATATTCTAGATACAAAAGGTATGCAGGCAAGTGTGTGAACAATCCTGCTTACATAGCTGCTTCATATTCACACATCAAGCATGAGTACAGAACTCTAATAACATGGTTGTATAGGCTGTTTCATTATGCAAAAAATGAACCGTTCATTTTTATAACCTATTTTTTTTTTCAATTTGGGCAGCATCCTGATTTTGCTCGTGTCCTTGAAACTTCACATGTACTTTTACTTTAGTCATTGTCTGGATGTTATTAGTCTTTGTACATGTAGAAAAATGTTGGTGATTTCTTTTCTAACCCACAGGTTAAGATGCCACCATGGCTCAGAGGGTTGGAAGTGGACCGAAGTGTGGGGTGCCTGCAGTAGTCTTATGTCTGGTAGCGTTGTTCTGTGCCAATCTATTTCTCTATTTCTACCTGGATGCTCTATATGAGGGCACTTCCCCACCCTCAGGACACATGCACTGCCCACCAGGCCATTTTAAAGTGGGCACTATGAAATCCTGCACCCCGTGGTTGCGGTGTCCTGAAATCCGTGCTGAAGTTCGTCGTCTCAGACTGATTGGAGAGGGAGCTGTTAAGCAGGTATATATGTTTAAGTTCTGTGTATATTTAGATGACATGATGCGATGTATCTAGTGTACTTGCCTTACTGCTACATGTAAGAATTAACAAGGTGTTTTTCATGGTGTGTTTCAGGTATACTTGTCAGAGTGGCAGGGGCAAAAAGTAGCCCTGTGTGTCTTGTCATCAGAGCAGTACAAAGCTGATTTCCTTCATGGCGTGTCCATGCTTCGTTCCTTGCAGAGTGCACGTGTGGTATCACTTGTGGGCGTGTGTGAAGAAGACAGAGTTTTTGTTACTGAGTACCACCCTTTGGGTTCAGCACTACAACTTGATTCTATTCTTGCTCAGGATCGTTACCATAGTCAAGGTACTTGGCATGTGCGACTGCGTCTGGCACTGGACTACGTTGTCTTCCTGGTGTTTTTACACAACAGCCCAGTGGGTACCCGTGTCATGTGTGACTCTAATGACCCACAGAAAACACTCAGTCAGTTCTTGCTGACCTCTGACCTGCGACTTTTGGCAAACGATCTGGATGCCCTGCCGTTGGTAGAGCCCGGGGGTCAGGGCATCAAGTGTGGTCATCGTCAGCTGTTAGGTGACTTTGTTGCTCCAGAGCAGCGGTGGCCTTATGGTGAGGAGGTGCCTTTCTCAGATGACCTCATGCCAGGCTACGATGAAAAGTCAGACATCTGGAAGATTCCAGATGTGACTCATTCTCTGCTGGGTCAAGTCTCGGGGAGCGACATTATCCACTTGCACCTCTTTCAGATCCATGCAGAGTGTAAAAGGCAGAACCCTAAGCTACGGCCGTCAGCACACAAGGTCCTCAGTGTTTATCGCTCTGTTTATGACCGCATGAAGGAAAGTCACACAGAAAGCATCAGAGACATGCTGTGAATTTCATATGCTTTGGTTCCTGTGTGGGGAGCAAGTTCAAAAAGAAGTCCAGAGACCAGGAGCGTGAAAGTGGTGAGCAAGATAGTAGTATTTGGGGCAATGGGGAATAAAAGATTTTGACAAAAACTGAACACATTTAATAAAGTTAAAAACACATACTTTTGGATAGTGACCTCTCACTTTCTTTCTTTTTATTATTTCCAATGATAAGAAAAACAGAAAAAGATCTTTTATTTTACACGCAGTACCATATTAAAACATTATACAACCCGAATTCCAGAAAAGTTGGGATGTTCTTTAAATTTGAATAAAATGAAAACTAAAAGACTTTCAAATCAC
>JAQMCW010000037.1:16246277-16256514 GCA_030068335.1 Chrysichthys cranchii | reverse complement strand
GACCCAGGAAACTAATGAAAATAAAATATCTAGAAATTTCAGAAAGATTATTATTGTTTCACGGCCCGGTACCAAAAGAGCCACGGACCGGTACCGGTCCGCGGCCTGGTGGTTGGGGACCCCTGGTCTAGACCACTTATCCATCAGGATCTCAGGGGAGCTGGAGAGAAAAGGTCCACCATGGACAAGTCTCCAATCTATCGTAGGACTAACACAGAGATGAACAACCATTCACGCTCACACCTGTGGGCAAATTTAGAGAAGCCAGTTGATCTAATCTGAATGCCTTTGGACTGTGGGAGGAAATCAGAACACCCAAAGGAAAGACAAGGCACAAGGAGAACATGTAGACTCGGCACAGAAAAGCCCCAGTCAGCCAGCAGGTTTGAACCCAGAACTTTCTTGCTGTGAAGCAACAAAGCTATCCACTGCACCACTGTTCTGCCCTTGCAAAGCACATACTGTAACTAAATAGTTTCCCTAAATAGACCAGGGGCTTTTTCTGAACCATTCAGGACCTTTTCAGTAAAATAATGGGGTCTTGCTGGGGAAAGAAATGACAGAAAAAGAGCTTCAAAGAGACCCAAGTAAAGGGATTTATTTCCCTGACAGACAGGACAACAGCTTCGAGCAATGTCTACACTATTATGGGTCCATTTTAAAATGCCTGATTTCATTTTGCACCATTTGGCCATTTTACACAGTCTGATGTGATGCACACCAGCAAAGCTTGATAAAAATAAAAGACTCTTCATACAGTTAGTAATTATGGTACAATAATGATCAGCGCATTTAAATATCTTTACAAAACTAAATAAACAAATATACATATACAGTGACTTACTAACCTTTCCCACACTCTTATAAACACTTCCCATGCTCTTAAGCAGTTTCTACACTCTTAAACCTACATCATTTCAACAACATATAAAATTCTATATCAGGCACTGACCAGATGACATGAATGGTCACTGAGCCAATCAGCGCCAAGGATACACAACACAGCGCTCTCTGGTTGGTCGCCTCCCATCCAATAGTGTGTCGTGTACAATCTCATGTGGGCAAACTAGCTCGCGCGTTGTCAATACAAAGCGGAAAACAACCAGGAGACAGAGGGTTTAATCGGCAGAAATGGCGACAGGGAAAGCGTACGGGAAAGAGGCGCAAAACTTACGGTACCGGAGGAGCTGAGTGCTGAGGATATATATATATATATATATATATATATATACACACACATACATACATTGATCCCTCACCATATCGCGCCTCAAAATTTGAGCCTTCACTCTATCGCAGGTTTTTTTTAAAATTGGTCTAATTATATATTGCGGCTTTTCTGCTGGTTCGCGGGCTTCTATGGGTAATGGGTATGCCTCATTTGCCATTAGCCAATGGTTAATTAGCTACACAATCAGAGCACACGGCTAATTACAGTATCCTAGGTTACAGCTGATTGACTAAGGGAAAAGCTTAGCTGGTTTGTGTTAGTCAGCATCTTACGTCTCTCTCATTCAGCATCAACGTGTTTCACTGAGCTTTTTGTGGGTAGTAAATCTCTTTATGTCCCAAAAGCTATCTGCGCCTTCTACTTCTTCCAGGGCCATGCCCAAGCACCGATGGAAGATGCTAACAATCACCGAAAAGGTAAAACTTTTGGACTTGTTAAAGGAAAGGACCGGCTACGCCATTGTAGGATGCCATTACGGCATTAATGAGTCCATGGTTCGCTACATAAAGAAGGCTGAAAAGAAGATAAGAGCTACGGCCACAGTGTCTTATAACCAGGGCGCCAAACGAGTCGTAAGCATGCGTAATAAGGCTGTGGTCTGGATAGAATCTGCTTTAGGACTCTGGATTGAGGACTGCCAGAAGAAGAACATCCCCGAGGACACTCATATAATCCAAGAGAAGGCCAAGCAGCTTCATGAAATGTTTGCGGATGGCGGGGGATGAGCTGGAGGACGACCCTCAACCTGGAACTTCTGCGGATTCCTCCAACAAGAAAAGTGACTTTGCTGCCAGCAAGGGCTGGTTTGAAAAATAAAAGAGGCGATTCAACTTGGCCAGCGTGAGTCTCCATGGAGAGGCTGGCTCGGTGGACAAAACCGCAGCAGAAATTTATTTCGGCGACACCTTCAAGAACATCATTAAAGAAGGTGGATATCGGCCGGAGCAGGTGTTCAATATGGATGAGACGGCCCTTTTCTGGAAGCGGATGCCATCTCGTACCTTCATCACAAAGGAGGAGGCAAGAGCCCCGGGATTTAAGGCTCATAAAGACCACCTCAAACTAGTCATGTGCGGCAATGCTGCGGGCTTTTTGCTTAAGCTTGGGCTCATCTACAAGTCCAAAAACCCCCGGGCCCTGAAAAACAAGAATAAGAAGCTACTGCCTGTCTACTGGATGCACAACTGGAAGGCCTGAATTACGAAACTCCTGATATATATATATATATCATATGTAAATTTACAGTGGTCAAATGTGCTATTTCAGCGCCTTTTAAATGTACCCTTACTCGGGTGGGCATGGCCTCAGTGCTCTCTGTAGATGTCTCTCTTAGATGTCTGCATTCTAAACTAATGTGACAAGTTTTGGCCTGCACACCCTGAAGGCATAGCAGATGCCAGCTGAGTGTGGCCAGTGCTTGCTGCATTGATAACACAGTTATCAGCTGAGAAAAAGGATCAGGATGTATATCAACACTACCAAGCCATAACTTGCACTTCCTCTGCACTGAGAGATAAGTGGAATAGCAGAGCACACACATGAGAAGAAGTTGTGGAGTGGCCGTACTATACCGCCAGCCTCAAGGTATAAAAATAAGTAACACTGTGGCCATTGTCATGTGTTAAAACACACACTCATAGACAGATTACTTTAATCCTTTCCTAAAGGTCTTATCACACGCAGGAGGTGAAAGGAATCTATAGGAATTGAAGGATTCAAAGTTTGACACTGGATCTCTAGAGTGACTGTAAAATGAGTCGCTCAGAGCAGAGCTAGGAAGTGCTGACACCTGATAGGCTGCCATCAAGGCAGAGCCCCCCTAGCACGCACACACACGCACAGACACACACACACAGACACACACACACACACACACACACATGCTAGGGATTTCCAAAGGTTTGACCTAGCATTGAAGGTTGCTGTGATGGAGTTTCCAGTGACAGGTATCTTCCCGTAACCTCTAGTGACCCTAAACCCTGGCCTCTGTAATACTCAGCTCACTCTGTGTGGCAACACACAACTATAGCCTAGTGAGACTTGTGGAGAGTTTTACACCAGACATTTCATCTCCAGACATTTTTTATTTCTAGAAGTTTTTCTTATGTACTGCAAAGTTACTGACAGAATGGCTTGCTCTGTGTAAGTGTGTCAGGGAAACGGTCAAGTATGTGCTTATAGAGGAAACTTTCCTTTGGTTAAAAGATGGGTTAGAAGTTAGTACATTTACTAGGCTGGTTAATGTAAGCCCAGTTATCACACAGTGTCCTCCAGAATTATTGGCACTCTTCATGAAAATAAACAAAATTTAGCTTAGAAAAAAGGGGGCTATTTTGAGCTCGAACATACACGGAAATTGTACAGTTATCTTTCTATTTTGTTTGTTAATGAATAATTATTTAATCATATATATATATATATATATATAAAATTCTATTTTTTTATTTTTTTTTATTACAAAAGACTAATTAAATTACAATTAATATTTTGTTATGTCTGCCCTGGACAGAATGACACCACTTCCTGTAATGTCTAATAATGCTGAAGATGTCAAGAAATAACAAGGAAACAGGACATAACTGGCCTTATCAGTCAACTGTCCCATTATTTTGGAGACTGTGAAAATGGAGGGACTGTGTAAAAAAAGGCCTATAATTCCTAAACGGTAAATGCAATATTTCTGTTAAACCCCTTGACTTTATGCTGGAAGTCTGCACTTCAATCACATCTTAATGGCTTCTTTTCAAATCCACTGTGGTGGTGTCCAGAGGCAAAATCAGGAACATTGCACGGCTGTGTCAGTACTTTTGAAGAGCGCTGTGAATCTGTGCTTTGAGGCAGTGTCACTTACAATAGACTACATCTCAACAGCAAAAAAGTCCTTTAGCCAGAGTTCACAGCAAGCTGACAATCAGCAGCTCTTTATGATCATGTTTTAAACCCTCAATTTAATTTAAAAAAATCACCAAGAGCAAACCAAAACCTATTGTTGTGAACTAACAACAAGCTAGGCAAGTTGTCAAGCAAATGGAACAGCTACTACAATCTACACGTTAATTTTTTGATCATGTAAATATAGGTTTTTTGAAACGTTTTTTTCATGCATTTTAGTGAAAGTCTTAGCAAAGCATGGAAAACTGATACAATACATGAAGCAGGCACCATATAGTGTAATGTGATAGGGTGTAATAGTCTCATTAGTGCCTGTAGTTCATGTCGTATCTAATATACTCTTCACAAGTAACTGAGAAGTAGGCAGTACCTTCAGCACGTCACTGGTGGAAGCAGCTCCTCCGGGAAATATCTTCTCAATCTTCACGACTGGCTGAACCTTGGACTCGATGCCCCCTGAGATACTTATACCTGTCAGATGAGAGAACTAGCTGTATGATATACAACTCAATCTTCAAGCTGAATTACATTTACTGTTACTCCTAAATGACCCTAAACTTGCAATAACTGTTGTTTGGCGCTTATTGTGTAGATCTATCATGTCTGTATTTAAAACTGTTTTCTTCCTTCACTTCCATTTATTGAGAAAAAACAAGGCGATTAGTGGTAGAAAAGTCTTCACTAAGAGAGCTTTCATACTATACCCAAATACTGTTTTGGGGTACTTTTTACTTTGCTTTCGTGTTATTGAAATGTTATACTTGTACTCTTAATTACATTGGCAAAAAAGTCACTTTTTACTTCTTACATTTTGATTTAAACCTTCAAAGTTCTCATTAATAATGTCAAAGGTCTCTTCTTCTCTCATCCAGCCAATGACTGTAGGTTACACATCGATAGGATAGGCGGCCATGCGTTGTGCAACGTTAGAAAAATAAAAGCTACATTGATTTATGCCAAACTGTCACCTGCTGTGACATTGATAATTAAATCATTTACGTTTTATCATTTGAGTAGTTCGAAAAGTAGCAACTTTTTGACATTTACTCGAGTACATTGCTGGCGGGAAACTTCCACTTTTAATTAAGATTTCAAAACTTATCTATACTCATCTATCTTGGACAATAGCGTGACTGCACTGTAGTATTATACCAAGCAACAATTTTGCATTTAACTAGAACAGATTATCTACCACTGAACACTTCTCATAATTAATGTCATATAATATCATTAACCCTTTTCTTACAGAAAATGTCTGATAGTGACCACTTTAAATGTCAGTAAACATCTGAGGCACTAACAGCCCCAACCTTGAACTTCAACATGCCTACACCTTCTTTTGCTCTGCCATTATGTTCTTGCTCTTGGAATGGTCGGTCAGTGAATGCACTAGGTTACTCACTGACCCCTACTGGTAAAGTGGGGCTGATACTTTTTCTTAGCTTGTTGCTAATAATATCCGTGCACCCAGTGTTTACAGTAGTTTGTTCTGGTTTTGATGTTTGATCAACAATCTCCCAAGAATGTTCTTAATCTCTAAAACATGTCCACAGAACTCAGATGGGCATGGGCACAACTTACCCAGAGATTGTTTACACTTAGAGATGAAGACGGTGCTCAGCTCATACTCCTGCCCTGACAGGCTTTCTTGGCTGTTCTCTGAGGAACCAGCATGTCCATTTTCCTGTGGCAAGTCTGACCCAAATACCTGCGTTAGTGGTGTTCTGCTCCTCCTGTGTGCACTCATCACTGTGTACTTAACCTCTCTTCCGTTGCCAGATCTGGCCCTTGTAGCTTTGCCATGGCCGTTCCTGTATGGTGATCTTCCCCGTTCTGGAGTGGTACTACCATGGCTTGCCATCTGGGGCAAATCATGTTCTTGTCTTTTAGGGGAACGTCCACGCCACTCTGTGCCCTGAGGGGACTCGTTGAGCAGCTGGTTGGAGCGAGGTGGGCTTAAGGAGCGTTGCCGAATGGAACCAGAAATGTAGCTGTCCACTGGTATGTCCAGCAGAGGTGTGAATGTTCGCGGAGGAGGGAGCTTGCCAGTGGGGAGGCCGGCCAGCCTTAGCCGCTCCAGCTCCTGCATCAGCTGTCGATCTCGCTCCAAATCCTGTACAGCCTGCAGCTGGAAGCCTCCCCTGTAATCTGAGGCATGAAACATATAGCCGAACTGCAGGTATGATTACAAATATATTACTGCACACAAGGACACACAAAATACAAAATTCCAGTCCTTTTATGAGTCTTGAGTCTCAGGATCAACCAGAGCAGAATGTATGTATAAATGAATCCAAGAATCAGATCAGTCAAACTAACTTGAATGGTCTGAGACACGTTAGTGTAAATACCAGCTGTTGTGCTTCCTAAATCACACACACATGCTTCATGATGGCTGCTGTGGGAGGGTTTAAGGAGAATAAAAACAAAATTGTGCAAATTTGATGCAGCAACCTTCTTTTATAATAACACAGGAGCTTGATTAATGTGTCATGAGCTCATCTGCACATTATGAAATATACACCAATCAGAGTTCAGTGCTCAGACTAACCTAAGAGGTATTTGACTAAAAGTTCAAATGTATGCGGTTAAAATATGCACAGTAAGCAACTGCCTCACTCATATTTCATGGGCCTGTGCTAGAGAGTTTGAATTACTCTACTGTGGCCATGTACAATGGACAAAAAAGACTAGCTGTAAGCTTCAGACTGTGGGCAGTCTTTAAAAGGTTAAACAATGCAAGGCGCCTTACTTGTATTTCACAACTGATTCCCATTCAAGATTCAGAGGCTTAGAGCACAGAGACTGACTGACCGCCGCCATGCACAATGTCAGAAGGTCCTCACCTTGCTTAGCTTAGTGACCCGGGGTCAGGAGAGGCACACAAGATGACTGGGTCTAACTGTCCATTAACCCAGAGATGTGGGACTCTTGATAAACATTCTCTGAATGGCATATTTATAAAACAGAATATCCTCCACAAACCTCATAAAGACGGGGTAAGGGGATAAAGCAGAATTGTGTGTGTGTTTAGGGGAGGATTAATGCCAGCAATACGACATATGCTTGACTTTTATAGTCAGGGAAAAAGGGATTCCCATAGCTTCCCTCACTGGAAACATTACCTGGGACGGGAGTTATGAGATGACGGCGTGGAGTTCCACCATGCCGAGGAGAGCGCAGGACCGGAGAACGCACTGAGGACACAAAACACACGTATATACTAAACACACACAGACTCCTCTCAGCCCAGGTAAAGTCTATAATCACAGGTTGCTATTGCTAGTTTAGTAAAATGTTGTACCATTTATTCAATTTATAGTTTTAAGGCTGTAATTTATTTTAAATGGTAACTTTAAATGGCACACTATTTTAGACCATAGTTATATCTTGCCTAAAAAATCTAAACAGTCTTGTAACTGTAACAAATGTCATTTGGGATGTTAAATATTCTACCATCTTACCGGAGCGGCTCTTTAAAATGTCATAGGCCTCCAGTTCAAAAGGCATTACCATGCTGTCAAACCGACCCAAGTCTGTTGGGGGGATGATCATCCTAGAAACATGAAAATTTTAAAGATGAATAAACTTACTCCGCTGTAAAAATGCTGCGTCAGCCTGACAAAATGCAATGTCTCAGAAATTGCAATTAGATCTGTAGACTGCAATTAGTAAACTTGGGTTCCATCCTGACCTGATCTCCCTCAGCAGCAGCAACTTTTCAGGTCTGTCAAGGATCGCCAGCAGGGGGCGGACCAGGTCTTCCACCACCCGCTCTGCCAAAAACTAAGTAAGAGTAAGAAGAGGCATATGTAACGTATTTAGCAGCATATCTCAGGTGATTATAGACATCTAAGTACAACTGCAGAATACATGCTCTTGGTCTTTGAGAAACCCTTAGATAGCTGTGTATGATGTTCTAAATGCTCATGCTTTGAATGAACATGGCTTCAAAGAGAGATGGTTTAGGGTCTCAAATTTGTCTACGATGAGTGTGAAATGTAGAAGTGCTAGACACGACAGATGTGTCAGTCTGAAACTGCTGATATCCCCACAGCATAGCTTATTTGTGGTGCTTGTGCTATAAGTGAACAAGATACGAAAACCTTTACTGACAAATCTGTAACCATGAACATCTCCCACTCTCACATTTTCCTGTTTAGCAGACATACTAGAAGGGTGAATACATAATCCCATGCTCACCCTATTGCAGTGTCTCATTACTGCTGCCACTTCATCCTCACTCAGCAGTTTGCACGCCATGCTCTCTACCATGACCATGGTCTCGGGACTGGGCATGGCTTCGGGCTCCCACACTCCAGCACGCGTCTCCCGCGGCGAACTCAGGAGGTTAATGATGGACCGGCTGCGCTCTTTACCTTTATGTAAAGAAACAAAGAAAATGCACAGGGTCTTTTTTTTTTTTTTTTAGCAATAATGATAATAGTTTGACAGGGTATTTAAATAATATCTTCATTACAGCTAGTAATCTTTGTCAAGCTGGATATTGTACATAAAATACTATAGATGTAGATGCACATTGTAGTTGACATACTGCACATAGTCAACAAAGAAGCCAAAGTAACACTTGTACAATAAGGTAATACTAATGCTATACTTCTAGTAGAATATAGTAGAACACTTAGAATTTAATACTTAGATATAATGCCCATTGTTACTTATGTTACTGCATCCAGTATACTCATATCTGACCTTTAACCCTTCAATCTTCCAGTTTATTCAGTTATTCATCTTAAAGCATTAATTTAACAATTCATTAACTATTAGGACACCAGTAGTAAAGCTTTATAGTTATGAGAGTGTGAACTACACGTCTGGACTTGCAGATCTGTCCTGGAAATTCAAGGGATGAATACTCAAATACTCACAAAATGTCATACATAAGCTAACAACAATGACTCAAGAACATCTAAAGAAGGCACAGCTGCCAAATTCTGCCAAAAACTATTCATATATACCTGTTATCCCATTTTCTGCTCATACGTTTAATTTGTCTTATAAATTTGACTTTGCGAAACCAACATAAAACACCTGAAAGCATAAAAAAGCCCAGCAATGTGATGGGGTGGTTTGGCTGCCTTCTAGCCGCTCATGATAATGAGGGCGCATGTGTAATTCATCATTAGTTATGCTGATCTGCTGTAGCGAGATTAAAGGCCACTCCATGGGAATTTACTGCATAATTAACAGCAAAGCAGGTCTCTCTGAGCCAGCCTCCATAAGCTTTAATTAGTCTACCTACTGGCGTTTCAAGTGCAAATGTGTTTCTGTGTGAAGGATACATGTAATGGCAATTCCTCCTGCATCTGTGTGCATATACACCAAGTCTGTCTAGGAGAATTGTTACCCGCTGGTGACTTGGAGCGTGCTCGATGCCGCTCTCCTGTCCCCGCATGCTTCCTGTCTCTAGAGGCAGATCTGTCTCTTCTTCGACCACTTTTGAACAGCAGACTGACAAAAGTTTTGGAACGCTGCAGGGTGCTTCCAGAGGCCTCAGCCTTTACTGTCTGCTGCTGTTTCTTCTTCTTCTGCTTGTCCTCTGTTCAATATGAAAACACACAGAGAAACACACAATTCCCAATTTAAGACATGACTAAATCTAAATGCAGTTGGATCTGTCAGAAAGGTTTAATATGTAATAAACTCCCAATACAGTTATCTCATAATGTCGTATTCTCACCCCTCAACTGCACATGTTTCACAGAGAACTCCCCGTGCTATTACATAAAGCAAATTCTAATGTTCATAAACATTATTAGTATATACACATGAGGGTTTGTAAAATGACAGTGATGCATTTTTTAAATCATTTAAACCAGAAAAAATATTTTCTTTGAGTGTTCTTTCGGTTTTTTGCTGTCTGGGGAACAATGCATAGTCTTATCAGTTGTTGCAGTTGAGTTGTGTGAAGTAAGGATTTTCATAAATCCACAAATTCAAATTCCTTAGGCACAAGAGTAATAATATAAAATGTCAAAAACATGCTGGTTCCACCATCCTGTCTATCACTCAGTCAAAATTGAAATGTAAAAGACACATTTCTGATTATACTGCACAATAAGTCCCACACTCTTGCATTCAGGTTCATAACGT
>JAQMCW010000037.1:16233685-16246177 GCA_030068335.1 Chrysichthys cranchii | reverse complement strand
AAAAAAAATAAAATGCAGTATTTATAAGATAAGTTTGTTAATTACCAATTTTATTTTTCAACAAATAGTGGTCATACATCATTTCCGTTTCAAACACAAAAAGAATTTTATATATTTAGATCAAAGTTTCCTTAAATAATTACTTACCAAATAGGGGTTTACTTCTTTTCAATATCAGTAAAATATCTCTCATGCAAATAATAACAATTCATAAAGACGATATAAAAAATGGAGTCCACAAACAAAGTGATTAGTTAAAATGTAAGCGCTAGTGACACTGTTTCCGGTGATATGCACGTATAATGTGTTCTGTGGTCATCCACCCAATATGGCGGCGCGGTCTCCCACCCAGCTGGAGCCTCATTTGTACAGGTGACTTCTGCCTGTGCTGTACAGAATGATGGACTAAAAAATAGGTATATAAAAATACGCGTGGGCTCCCACCCAAGATGGCGACACGGGTTCTCACCCAAGATGGTGTATGTTTGAACAAATATAAACGGGTTCCCACCCAAGATGGCGGCGCGGGTGACACGGGTTCCCACCCAAGATATATATGTATGTATGTATGTGTGTATGCAGTAGTTTCAGGTACATGGAAACAAACCCAGGAGCCTTCATTATGTTTTCTTTATGAAAAGTGGTCTCTGGTCTCAACATATGTGATATGTTGCTTTTTAAATGGACATACTACCATATATATTTTTATACTCCTCAAAAGAGGTCATTCATATTTCAATGGGATATGAAATGTATGGAGGACTTAACACTTATACATAGATGTCTGGGCTATGCCCCACCTGCCAGCCCCTAGAGACAAGCTGCCACTGGTTATGCTGAATAGATTCTCAGTAGCTACATGATACAGTTGAACTATGAGAGGCTGACCCTATGAACGTGAATGACAAGAAAGCTACTGTGTTCAGGCTAGAAGGCACTCCGCACACAAGCCTTGCTATACCTGAGACAGTGATATGACTCTGGGATCGGCGGATGGGCTTGCGAGGTTTACTGAGAGCCATTAGCACTGCAGTTTTCGGAGAGTCCAGAATTTCCTTGTCTCCTGCAGAAAATGTCCTTTTATGTGCTTCACGACTCTTATCAAAACTGCCACTCCTGATCACCGTGTCCTTCAAAAGAACGGTCTCACCAACCATCCGGCTGGTGTCCATGGAGATAACCTTGGTGGGTTGGGGTGATGTGTCAGGATCCAGGGGGTCGGTCTGGATGGCTGTCTCAGTGCGATCAGAGCTGGGCCTGTGTGATGAGCCATCCTCAGTAGAGATGCACACATCCACCATCTCCGAGCCAAATGGAGGAGGGAACATGACCTGAGAGAGGCCGCTGAGGGAGCTGACTGGTGTCCCAGAGGACAGAGAGGAGGTGGATGAGTAGGAGTCTGAACCCTGAGACGAGGCTGGCTGGCCCCCATTAGCCACTGAGATAATAGAATCAAGACAGGCAAAATAATCAGAGTCCTGAATATGGAGAAGTCACCAAAATCTCCGCCATCTAAGTAGGTACAAGTCCATATTTTTCAAATATTCAAGAATATCTAAAAAAAAAAAAAAACTGGATAGTCAATTTTCAAGTATTTTTCAGAACCCTATATTTCACCTGACTGTTAATAGTGAGTACTTATTTATTTACTTTGTTTAGTTATAGACTTTTTTTGGGACCAACACAAATAAAAAGAAAATAAAGAAATTGCTTCAGGTGTTGTCAAAGAGTCACGTGGCATTTTGTGGGGAAAAAAGTAAATGAAAATAAAGTGCTGGCATTTTATAACTCAATGATACCTACTGTATGCATAGTTATTTGAAACCAAAAGCCAGAATCTTTGCCTGTTATTTAAATAATGCCTTTTCGAATGTTATTTAAATAAATATTTATATAACTAAGATTAGCCCTGCCCCAGGTATAAGATATAAGCACATATATAATTAGCTGAATTTGTTCCTAGACTAATCCTAAACTATTTTAGACAAGATAAATGAAAAAACAGGGACTATGAGTTCAATGAAACTAAGTATTTGTATATAAATGGTGTATGCAAAACAGTTTACATACATTTATTGAGCCAGCTGTATTCTGCTACCATCTCCTTATATGCAGGATACCTCCCAGCCTCCTTTAAAAGTAAAAAAAGATCATAAAAAGGATGATATAGAAACACAGCTAATAAAGTTTCAGTGGCTTGAGGTAGAATGTGATGAAGTAAATGATTCAACAACCATTGAAGGAATATCAGATCATATTGTATGGTTCAGGGATTTCTACCTGATCACACTATTATGACTGCTCACAGCTGGCTCGCAGTTTTTACTCTAATATTCTACCTAGCTCAAAGGCATGAGCAGCCCTCACCGCACATTTCCCTTACAAAAAAATCAAACGGATGTGTTGTCACAGCTTGCTATTCAATCGCTTGGCGAGATCTACATGGAAATCCACTGGCCTTATCAACACTGAATGTGTTCATATTCTGTTCCTGCAGTAGTTAAGGAGACAGATCTGGGTTCCCTTCTCCTCCCCTCATTTCCTCGTGCCCATGTAGATACAGTCAGTAGTGACTCTGCAGGGCATGTGAGGGCCACATTTACTACAGCTATGCTAGACGATTCATCATTTTCAGGAAAAATGACCCTTATGGTCAAAGATCAGCAAATACATGCTCTTATCCTGCTGTAAGATACTGAGAGTGACATCTCACAGGGTAAAATAAAAATAGTCCAAGCTGCATTCTCTGCTAATGGATACTCCCAATGCCCATAGTAACACCCCCCAACCCTTTCTTTTTTTTTTAAATATCTGGATAGAAATTACCTGGTTGGTATTAACCATCAACATATGACAATGAATTAACCTTAATTTTAATAACTTACCTAAAGTGAGTCTTACCTTAATCAGCCTAATAGCATATTCAGATTTTATATGTTAAGCTTATGAATTTAAGACACTAATAAAGTAATTTCATTCAGACAGGTTTGGGTTACCTGCTAACTAGTGTAACATTGAATTTAGATAATGATTGCTTGAAATAAATGAGGGTAAATCTACCATCAGTAGATCTATAGTTATGGTAAGGGAACTTCAGTGATACCTAAAGAAGCTGAGCTAGTAGAAAAGTGGGCCTTTTCTAACACCACTCAGAAAAAACTCTTTTAATTCTTTTATAATCTGGTATTCTTTATAAACATTAACCTAGAACATTTTTCCCATACAGCGTGCTGCTTTTTCACTAACCAGTTGCCTTTGATTGGATTAGTGGGAAGTGTCACCAGGAGTGTGCTGAGTTCAACAGAAGAAATAGCCAGGAATAGCAAACTTAGCATGCTTACACTGTCAGCTTGATTCATCAACTTGTCACAAATTGGGCTAAGTTAAGGAAAGGCCATAAAAAAAGACATTTTCTGCTGATTATAATCTGATCCCTGTGGCCTGGTGAATAATGCACATACCCTGGCACTTTTTCACAGGCGGAACCTGAGACTCTCTTGAGTAAAGTGAGCAAGCAGAAATGTGACGACTAAATGCCAGCTGTCTCCATTACTATTGAGTCTCACTGATGGGCTCAATAAGAAACTGTGTTTAACTCATAGCACAAAAGTTTATTTGCCTCAGCAGAAAATCCTCAGCTATGAGTCTGCGCCATTAGACCTTATCCACAGGCATACGTAGAATGCCCTCAGAATTATTGGCACCCTTCATATAAATGAGCAAAAATGATTGTTAATCATTGCAGACAATCATTGAAATTTTCCACACAAGCAGCAGGAGACACTATTTAGAATGAAAGGAGTATAGTTTACGACTTCGTTCATCTTCAGTAACTGCGGTGGTCAGGAGTTTATTCTGGAAACACTGGGCATGAGATGGGACCAATCCCAAGGCACCATGCAAACATACTCATTCATCTTTGGGCAATTTGAGCATAGCTAATTTATATACCAGCAAGTTTTTGGGAGGTGGGAGAAAACCAAAGAATCTTGTGAAAACCCACACAGACATGGAAAAGATATACCTAAATAATTGTATTTTCATTAATATATATATCTCCAATACTGTGCAAAAATCTCAGGCACATCCAAAGAAATGCTATAAAGCAAAAATGGCTTCAAAAATAATGTGATTATGGGTTTCTGCATAAAAAGTCTACTATGAAGAGAGTCAATGTTTGGTGTCACAACCCTTTCATATGATGGAAATACTAAACTGAAGGACACAGATAAGCTAGCGTTTTTGAGTGCAATAGGGTTCCTTTAAAGATAAATCTTATGATTTATGTCATGTGCACTTTGGATTTAAATCCAAATATAGATATAGATACAAATATTTGGATCACATAACAGATACCTATATGTAGAAAACTTCATTACACCCCTCACCTGCACACATCAGGTAGTGAATATAAAAATACATAAACAGTTCAAAATAACATTAGGCACAGTTAGGGCCATAATATAAAGTTTTATCTGTCTGAAACAGAAAAACATCTGGTCTGAAACATGAGAATAAATTTTCCTGCATGGAGGAGTAAATCAGGATTCCTCTCCAAGTGTCTGTATACATCACAGGAAGTGACTCAGTGCTGTTATTCTCTCCAGGGATGCTAATTATTAATTGTGAGGGTGCCAATAATTTTGAAGCTTATGTTTTGTAAACAAAAAACAAACAAACAATACAATGTCACTGTCTCTCTCTCATGTTTGAGCTCAAAATATCACTTATATTTAGATTGGGCTGTCCAGCATTTTGATGAGGATCTATGTATAGAAGTAGATGCCATTCGGTAAAAACATGTGGAGCTTAGACTGCTCCCTATTAATCATTTAGCCTTTTTATTAGTAGTAATCTGTCTCTGTCGTCTATTAGGACGCATTTCCACCAGAGGAGTGATTTTAAACGCAATAATCTTTGACGTATTCCATAAATAATGCCAGTATCCAGTGACGGTAAAATATTCATGAAGCACATAATGCACTGCTCAAATCCACCATTAAATTAAATCCATACAAAGCTAGTTTAGGCTCATGCTGAAAATGTTGAATCAATCTATTCTCTGCCAATTAACATATCTCAACCCAAAGATCACGGTTCTTACCTTAATGGTGAGCATGACGTGGGTGTGGCTCTTCAGGACTTCCACGGCATTGCTGTGTGTAATATCTTCAAAACTCACTCCGTTTGCTGCCAGAATCTGGTCTCCCATTTTAATACCATTTTGCTCTGCCAAGCCACCAGGGTCCAGCCTCATCAACAAAACAAGCAAGTTAAAAGGCAGGGACTACAAAGCAAGAAATTCATAAAATTAAACCATAGACATGCAGCTTCTTATCCATCCATACTTTGAGACATAGATGCCCAGGCCAAACTCTTTACCACCACGGATGTTAAAGCCCAGGCAGTAATCATCTGAGGTGGTGTAGAGGTGCACAATCCGACGCAAAGCTCCATCTGAGCTAATCTCGGAGGGGGTGCGACCATTCTCTTCCACCACCATCCTCCGATGGATCAGATCCACCCTACACACGATCATACGTTTTATAAAACACATACCTCTGCACATGATTTCCTGCATTTGCACAACACAGTAAAACTCACAAATTGCAATAAAACTCAAATCTCACACAATCTCACACCGAGTTACATACAAACATTTAAAAATTATAAACACACTTGCTAACATGTCCAAAGCCATTCAGCCATAAGCAATGGACACATGTTAATACAATGAGGATATCACTTAATGAAATGGAAGAAAAGCCAGTCCCTATTGTATGGTGAAAGAGTAGCTGAGAGGAAAGGTAATGCTCAAAGACCAAGAGTCAGTGGGTTCCACACTGCTGGGTATGGATGGTATGAGGGCCAGAACAGCTTTTACTGTCCTGTTTTATGTAGTTAATTTTGTTCCCTTAATTCGTAATTCAAAATCAACAGGAATCTCCAGATCTCCACTTTATACGGGTATACGTCCACTGAGATACATGCTCACTGACTTACTCATTTGTATTAGCATTACAGTATCAAAGTGGTTAAAATCAAGCTAGCCAAATCTCAAGCCATTGCAATATTACCAGGAAATTTTTTAAAAGGTTGTGAAATTCTGAAATCTCTGAAAATAATTATGAACTGCATTATTTCTGTTTATGTCCAGATATTATAATAAACATTTATTTTTAAACAAAAATGACCTAAAGCAGCTTGACTTGGAATGTGAAATAAAAGGAATTTGACCATAACCATGCTAGAACTGTCCATATGATCGTATATTTGAATGAAGGTGAATATTCTTCCTTTACCATGTGGTCTTCTCTTTGGAGTAGCGGATTCCAGGCACCTTCCCTACACGCCTAACCACCATGCGCAGGCGGTTGTTCCCTGTTAAAACCTTCACAGCACTGCTCATGGTGATGCTTTCCAGGCTAATTCCATTCACCTCCACCAGCTTGTCCCCAACAGACAACCCTGCAAATTCTAGGGTGCACATACAAAGTGTTTCAGGTATGAAATCCCTTAAATGGAAGCAGTATAAAATCAGACCTCGGCATTTCAGGAGAAAATCACTTTTAACAGGAGTAAATAAGAGACCAATGGCCTGTGCAGTCATATATAACGCAGCTAATGTTGAATATAGAATTCAGCACATATATAAATTCAACATGTATACAGTGTATGTACAGTATGTATACCTGCAGTGCTATTGTCCTCCACTTTGCTAACAAAGATGCCAAGGCCATGCTCTGAGCCACCACGCACGCTGAAGCCCAGTCTACCATCCTCACTCTTGTCCACAGTGATTGTGTGGATGTCTTCGCTATCATCCCCACCTATAGTCGGACAGCACCACACACAATAATAATGACATGTAAATAATGTGTATACTAACTAAATAAAGTAAATAATGACGTGAAATATTCACTTGTACATAAATGTCAAATTTTCCCATCTTATAGCATGAGCTTTTAAATTCAACTGAACATCAGATCTGCTGATTATAAATGCAGCTGACCATCCACAGGTGCATTGATGAGGATGACTCGACCCATTGGGGAGGAAGATCTCATTCCCCTCTGCCGCTGCTGCTTTTTGTGCAAGTATCGTGGCAAAGTGGAGGTTCCCGGGCCCCCTGGATGGGTGTTAGGATTGGCTCCATTCGTCATCTCTCTGTGGGACTCTGCAGACGAATAAGCCATGGTGAGATGGGGACCCCCCCTCGAACCGTCATTCAGGGATTGGGGTTCAACAAGGAAAGGGAGCAACTGGACTAGAGGACTGGTTTTTTAGTGCAAGGCACAGGAAGGAGACTCCACAAGATGAACTGTGGTCTTTTGCAATGGCACAAGACAACAAGACCGTAATGGGTCCTGCACTATTTGCTAAGAGTGTTACTTTGCATGATTCCAGCATATGTCCAAGGAGCAAAGCAATGTAAAACAGTGGATCCAAGTAGACTTCCTGAAAAAAAAACAACAACCAGAAAACAAAACAACCACAACAAAAAAGAACCTTCCTTGAGTAGATGCCTTGAGGCTGTTAGGATACTCTCTGTAAGAGCTCCACTTGGTCTTTTTGTCCAGAGTAAGAGATTCCAGTGGATAAACAAAGGCTGGAGTAACCCTTCACAGCTCACATGCATGACAACAGTCACTTATCCACTTGTCCCAGAGCATGCTGCGCTACCTTCACCTACTCATAAACAAAGATGACGAGAATGGGTGATCCACGAGGAGCAGCTTGCAGTGCTGATGATTTCCCCAGGGACGTAAGGTGATACGAGTAGGTAATACATTCCAGAAAGGGAATGGTTCCACGGCCTACACTCTCCTCGGTTTAAATAAGATGTTCCCCAAATAAAGGCATAACTGCTCAGAATTAAGATTTATCACAATGTTTCCCTTAAAGGCTAAACAGTTAGGTTCTCCAGCAATGTGAAGAGCTGTGTCAGAGTAAGCAGCATCCATCCTGTGAGGTGTTTAGATCCAGCACCGCGGACAGCGCACACACAACAAGCTGCCAACATGCGGGAGACTATCTGACGCCATTTTAAACTCAAAGCAATTCGAACACTTCCACTGGACCAAAAACTAGCTCAGACACAACCGTAATGCTTAGACTTGCCACACGTGCTGTTGAGCCGGCCTGGTGGAAAGAGTTTTTCACTGTTTAGCATAGTTCACATGCAAGTGCAAGTGCAGCTTCTGCAATCAAAAGAAAACAAGTAAAGGTATAATTCAACACAGTCTGGACCTCAGCATCAGTGAAAACAAGGTTTCACACACCAAATAAACAAAAGGTGGAACACACACATGGTGATACGGCTATGACTTTTATCTTAACATATAGCCTATATGTCACTGGTCATTTGAACTACACCCAGTATAAATATACAGGCTACATAAAAACCACAAGAACATGAGTAGAGTCAGTGTTACCTGTCTCCATGCTGCGCTGAATGAGCTCACCTGAGGAGGAATGAGGTTAGTTTAGTGGTGATCTAGCCCGCCTCTCAGCCAGGCTGATTGGATTACCTGAACCAGCTTACAGTCACCACTGTAAGCTCATCTGATCTAGAGAATAGCAATCGTTTCTCGTGGCATTAGAGCAGTACACAAGCATGCATAATGAGTAAACAATTTCATTACACCCTAATACTTATTGTGGGCCTGGATGTATACACTTGACAGATTTTTCTTTAAGCAAAAATTCTTTCCCTTGGAAGAAATTTGGCTTGTCCAGAATGACTCAAGAAGTGCTGTGAAGCACATTTTCCTGCTGTGTTACACTGCCCCCTACTGGCCTCATCACGTCGATGCAAGCGTTGAAGGTAAATACTGTACAGTACAGGAGCCTCTGTGTGTGTCCTCCCCTCAGTACCATTAACTCGTATTCTCTAAAAAAGGACACAGATTATCCGTTCGGATTTGTATGCTATAAGATGTTCATAGTGACACAGAATTTCAACTCAAGATTAGGTTTAGGGAATCCACCCTTAATTTATGGAACTATGTAAACCAAATAGAGCTTTAATACACATATAGTTTTAAAGGTCGCGTGTCATTGTCATTTTACATCTACGTGCACATATGAAGGTCATGGGAAAAACATAATATAACATTTGAAGAATGTAAAAAGAACTTTTTAACCTCCAGGATAACATGGTGATAAAGTAACGATCACAAGGTCACCTCAGCGGCTGAACCACAACTGAAGGTCCACCTCACTACCCTGTACCGTGCAAACCCCGCCCCACGCGTTCAGCCAATCAGCGCGCGTTTCCGTAACACCGCCTTGGGATACACACACACGTACACACGCGCGCGCGTACCGCAGACATCCAACTGTGTAGACGCGGCGGTTGAGGGTCATTCAGTTTGCAGGCGTCTCGAGGTGCATCTTCTGTTTTAGATTGTAACGAAGGTATGTTTCTGGGTTCAGACTATTTGACCAAACATTAGAGTTAACCGAAACGATGAGTATTTCTGAAAATGACACTAATAGCACCGGGCATAGCTAGCCAGAATGGGGAGCTAGGTGGCTAGCTAGGTTGTAGTGCCGGTGTGTTGTTTGCTAGCGAACCGGCTAATTCCAAAAGTGAAAGCATTTAGTAATTACACCACCAGCTTAAAAACGTTTATTCACTTAATATCGGCCTTTGGATACTAACACACAGCTCTGTTGAAGATGTATATGAGTTAACCAGCATCTTTTTGGTCATTGTAGCTGTTGGCGAGCTCAGCTTTGGTTATCTTGCTAATGTAATAATTTAATACCTAGCTGTGTGATATTCCTGAGGTGTGAGGCTGAACGATGATTGACGGATGTCCAGTTGATTTTTCTTGACTTAAACTCCTGCCAGTGTCAAGTACAGTACATCTGTCAGGTTCTAAAAAAAAATGTTAACTTACATGATGGAAGTTTGTCAGGTTTTCGTTTGATGAAAAGATTTTTTGATGGAGTTTTTATTAATGCTGTGAACAAGATACTTAAAAAATCCTAGATCTCACTCTTTTACTAGATTTGAAATAGCCTGATGGATATGGTATTCTTACAGATTGTCCTTACTGACCATCAAAACGCAGGTCTTGTTGATGTCTCCAGCTCAGTCTACATTCCTGTACAATGAAAAGTGAAACTACAAATTAGATCCGAGTTTGTTCGTTGTCTGAGCTGTCAAATATCATTTTAAAGATAGTGAGACATGGCATCACCAAACGTTTTTGATTGCGAATCCCATGGCATCTGATTGTAATGACTCTTCAGCATGATCATGAATTAAAACTGTTTATCAGTTAGTCACTGGTTATGTAGTACAGAGAGCAGTCTCTTTGCACAACATAAAACCATGAGGGCTAGAAAACCTAGAGCGCAGGAGAATTGTTGCGTTATGTAATAATCTGGATTGAGGTTTTCTGAGTCAGTGTTTTCAGTTCAATTCAGTTTTATTATATATCCTTAATGAGCAAGTCTGTGGCAAGGAAAAACTCCCTGAGATGACAAGCGGAAGAAGCCTTGAGAGGAACCAGACTCAAGGGAACCCATTCTTATTTGGGTGACACCAGATAGTGCCATTGTAACAACCCACATCTACATCCATGTGTTATGTGGTCGAAAGGTTCAGTGGTGTAGCACCGGTTTCACTGTAGTTTAAGAATAGTCTGCTCGGTTTCAACTGATCACCAACGGAGCCTCGAGCGCAAGACAATCCACAGCAATCCAAGTCTCGGGCCACCACAGCAGAACCACCTATGCCTGCAGCAGGCCGACACCATCCCCACAGCTCCCAGATGTACACTGAGGCAGATCACATGGGCCAGTCCCAATAGTACACTGTGTTCTGTTTCTCTTGCAAGTGCATTTCAGATGATAACTCCAAACCAGGAGTAGGACAACACTCACTAATCTCTCAGGAACAGCATGTGCAGCTCAACACAGAGAGAAACCGGTTAGGTATAAGCCTTGTCACAAGATGATTGACGGCAATGTATATAGAGTGCTGAGTGCAAGCAAGAACATCCGGCAAGACTAGCTATGACAGCATAACTAAAAGGGAGAACCAGAAGGTAACGCCGACATGAGGGAGCCCTGGGACATAAAACGCCCACCCACTCCCCGGTCAACAAACCTGAGTGAACATGTAAGAGTGGGGGGCAACAGCACCCAACCATCCCAGTTTACCAAAACACTCTGTGCCTGAAAACCCTCCAGATCTGCTCCTTTAGCTCATAAAGCTATTAACAAAAAGCTTGACTAAACAGATATGTTTTTAGCCTAGATTTAAACATTGAGATTGTGGCTGAGTCCCGAACACTAAAGAGTTAATGCTTGTGTTTTTGATGGCCAGAAGGTAGAAGAGGAAGGATGTCTGGGGATTTGCCGCTGAACATCAACATTAAGGAGCCACGATGGGACCAGAGTACGTTTATGGGCAGAGCGCAGCATTTCTTCATGGTGACCGACCCCCGGAATGTGCTGCTCTCACATGGTGTTCTGGAGGATGCGCGAGTCATTGTGGAGGATTACAGGTCAGCAGGGGGTTAACCTAAAGTGGATGTCCTGAAGTGTTTCCTCTTAACCTGGGGAGTCAAACCTTACCCACAAAGGGTCGATGTGGGTGCAGGTTTTCATTCCAATCAAGCAGGAGTCACGCCTGGTTCCACCTGATTAATTGGTTCATCTTGGCTTTCAGTAGACTCAGGTGTGGCTTCTGGTTGGTTAGAATGAAAAACTACCCACAGCGGCCCTTTGTAGAAAAGGTTTGACACCCCTACTCTTATACCACAGCAATCTGCTAGCTCTAACAATTTTTGGTTCATTAAAGAACACATAGTTTTTTATTCATTTACTGTTACAGTTAATATCGTTCTAATGAAGGGGAATTGTAATGGCGCAACATACGAAGACATTCTATACAATCATGAGCTTCCAACTTTGTGGCAACAGTTTGGGGAGGAACCACAAATGGGTGTGATGGTCCGGCGTCCATGTTTAGTAGTTTTGTTGTAGTTTTGTTGAAACCAGCACGTTAATATGAAAGTGTGATTTGCCTTGCAGCCAGAGCTGTCATAAGAGCTGCTGTTCCAACCAGTCAAACTTGAAAACTGAAAATAGCATTGTGGTGTAAGACCAGAATTACTCGCTGTGTTATACTGACACAAATTTACAGCATAATGCATAATCTATAGCATAAGATGTTCAGATGTGTAATTTCTATGATGATAAATAACACACTGTGCTGGAAATTAGAAGGGCATCTGCTCTGTATGAAGCAGTTGGTGGCACTTGTGACCAAAGATTCTAAAGCAGAGCAAGATGGATCACTTACGCAATAGGCAGAAGTACCACCGTGGACGCCCTTTCGATAAGCCCACCGTAGCTTATCTGTTTCAGCAAACAACGGCTAGCACCACCTCTCGGAAAACATACGCTAAACTGTCCAAAGTTATTCAAGCAGTCATGAGGAGGTTAATTGTTGTCAATACTATCTGAGAT
>JAQMCW010000037.1:16191766-16203214 GCA_030068335.1 Chrysichthys cranchii | reverse complement strand
ATTATTATTATTATTATTATTATTATTATTATTATTATTAATAATAATAATAATAATAATAATAATAATAATAATATCTAGAATGGGAGAAATCCATGTGGTTCTACAACCTCACAGAGAGGCATGGGCGGCCATTTTGAATGTCCACTGAAGTTACCAAATATGGTTCTTCGCTTAACAAAGGGTTAAAATGCATGATTTCCAAGTGACTATTTTACTTCCTCTGTAGATTTTTATTTAGAGCCCAGATGTGCCAGGGTCTATATTGCTTATACCCATTATAAGTTTAAGAACTTAACTGCAATAATGCACAGTACACCTGGAGAACTCTCTTAATGAGAGAGATTTACAGTGAATGTTCCAATGATATGCTTCGGGTTCTCTATATTTGCAGGTGACAGTACATTACAAGCAAGAGAACGGAGCTGTGATTCCTGTGCGCGTACACACCGTGGTCATTTCAGTCCAGCACGATGATTTCATCTCATTGGAGGAGCAGAAGAAGATTTTGAAGGAGAAGGTCATCAAGGCTGTAGTGCCAGATAAGTATCTCGATGAGAAGACCATATACCATCTACAGCCCAGTGGCCGCTTTGTCATCGGAGGACCTCAGGTGAGTTTCTTCAGGACACGTTCTTGGGTTTTCTGAAAGCTCACAAGATTTAAAGCATTAATGGCGACAGGTTGACTGATAATTTGCTTGAATCCAGGGAGATGCTGGACTCACTGGAAGGAAGATCATTGTAGATACGTATGGCGGATGGGGTGCCCATGGTGGTGGAGCCTTCTCTGGAAAGGATTACACCAAGGTGGACCGCTCTGCAGCTTATGCTACACGCTGGGTAGCCAAGTCTCTGGTCAAAGCTAAACTTTGCAAGAGAGTTCTTGTACAGGTGAGATAACGCACTATCTCTGCAAAGGTTCGTCCTGAAACACAAATACAACACACTTCAGTAATAGAAGGCAGAGTACAGAAACTGTGGTCTTGTATTAAAGATGAAGTTAAATAATAAACCAGTCATAAAACAACAATGTTAAACTGTACTTTTTTTCAGGTGTCTTATGCTATTGGAGTGAACTACCCACTGTCTATCTCACTCTTTACCTACGGTTCATCTGAGAAGACAGAGAAAGAACTGCTTCAGATTGTCAACAAAAACTTTGACCTTCGGCCTGGCATCATTGTAAGGTAAGCTATCATCCTCTGCAAGGTACTTTCTGGCCCAAACTTTTATGTTAAATAAAATGTTAGGTACAGTAGCAGATAGGAAAACTGAAAGAGTAAGAGTTTACAGCATGATTTACAAGACACTCAAAAACATGCTACATATTACAGACATATTACATATTCATGACCAGGTTGTAAAGAGAAACTATTTAGTCCTGCTGTCTGTGTCACAAGGCAAGTTAGAGCAACACTAGCTCGTTGTCACTATCTAGGAAATATGGGGACAGGTTTGAGTCTCTTCCGAGCATGTTAGGCTAAAAGCAGTAACAAATTATTCCTACTGACAGGGACCTGAAGCTGAAAAGGCCCATTTACCAGAAGACTTCCTGCTATGGTCACTTTGGCCGGCCTGAATTTCCCTGGGAGGTTCCCAAGACCCTGGCGTTCTAAGCTGAGCAAGGCTCAAGTGATGCTTCCATGACATCAGTATAAATACCTCGTGCAGAATAACAGAGAGTAGTCCTGCCCTCTCCCGTCCCTCTCTCTGTCTTCACCCTTAACCCAAATGCTGGTGTATTCATATGAAACAAGGCTCAACAGTGAATTGGTAATTGTCTGATGCAGTGAGTATGCTTTTTTAGAAGGAGCTGTTAATACAAAATAGACAATATGGCCAAAAGTATGTGGACACCTGACCATCACACCCACATGTGATGTCTTTGAAGCCTTTTGTGGAAGGCTTTCCTCAAAATCAGGGGTCTTCAGTCTTATTCACAAAGAGTTGGTGTGGCTGCAGGCGTTCGTACCAGCCAAATAGGAGGCACACTTGATAACTGATTGGAGACCAAGATGAATTGATTAATCATGGAATCAGATGTGGATATGATTAAAGAATCCTGTATAAGGTTTTGGAGCATGGCTGTAGGGATTCGCTAATTTCGCCACAGGAGTATTAGTGAGGTCAGGCATTGACGCTGTGCGAGGAGGCCTGGGGTGCAGTTGGCGTTCCAGTTCATCACAAAGCTCTTCAATGTGGGGGGTCTGTGCAAGCCACTCAAGTTCTTCCATTCCAGTCTTTTCAAACCATGTCTTCAGAGAGCTCGCCTTATGCACTGGGTATTGTCATGCTGGAACAGGTTTGGACTCCTTAGTTCCACAAAAAAGAAAGTGTAATGCTACAGCATACACAGACATCCTATACAATTGTATGCTTCTGACTTTGTGGCAGCAGTTTGGGGAAGAGCCACATACGGGTGTGATCGTTTGGTGTCCACAATTTTTTTTTTTTGCCATATAGTATATTTTCCTTATGTGTAAAAAATGTGGCATTTTTGCGCAACTCTGTTTGATTTTGACATGAAAATGAGCTCTGTTAACACTGTAAACTGTGTGGGCCAGGAATTCCACAGCAACTGCCTACCACATGGAGATTTGTGCTCCTCAGGGAATAATTGAACTACCAACTCTAATTCAAATGCATTCATATGTTAATTGTAAGTGCGATATATAAGTTATCACTTAAGTCCTGTCTCTTAAGTCTTAAGTAGTGCAGCAGCTTCCACTGAGCACTAAAATAAACTTACACTGATCAGCCATAACATTAAAACCACTGACAGCTGAAGTGAATAAATAACATTGATTATTATGTTACAATTGCACCTGTCAGTGGGTGGGATATATTAGGGAATATTAGGCAGCAAGCGAGCAATCAGTTCTCGAAGTTGAAGTTGGTGTGTTGGAAGCAGAAAAATGCCTAAGAGACTTTGACAAGGGCCAAATTATGATGGCTGGATGGCTGGGAATCTCCAAAGCAACATCTCATGTGGGGTGTTCCTGGTATACAGTGGTTAGTACCTACCAAAATTTGTCCAAGGAAGGACAACTGGTGAACCGACTACAGGGTCATGGGTGCCCAAGGCTTACTGATGGATCCATAGGGAGCAAAGATTAGCCATCTCATCCTATCTCACAAAAGAGCTACAGCACAAATTCCAAATAAATAAGTTCATTCTGGCTATGATAGAAAGGTGTGTGAGAGCACAATGTGTTCACAGTGTGAGGGTCTGTGTAGCTGCAGACCGGTCAGAGTGCCCATGCTGAACCTGTCCACTAAGAAAAGTGAGTACAATGGGCATGTGAGCATCAGAAGTGGACCATGTAGCAGTGGAAGAAGGTGGCCTGGTCTGATTAATCATGCTTTCTTTTACATCATGTGGACAGCCAGGTGGGTGGGTTTCACTTACCTGGAGAAGAGATGGCACCAGGATGCACTATGAAAAAAAGATAAGCCACAGTGTGATGTTCTGGGAATGTTCTGCTGGGGAACCTTGGGTCCTGGAATTCATGTAGATGTTACTTTGACATGCTCCACCTACCTCATGGCAATGGTATTCCCTAATGGCAGTGGCCTCTTTCAGCAGGATAATGCACCCTGCCACGCTATAAAGATTGTTAAGCAATAGGTTGAGGTGCATGACAACGTGTTCAAGGTGTTGACTTGGCTTCCAAATTTCCCAGATCAGACATGTCTGATCCATGGAGGCACCACCTTGCAACTTACAAGGCTTAAAGGATCTGCAGTGTCTTGTTGCTAGATATCACAGCACACCTTCAGAGGTCTTCCCTTCTGAAGTCCATGCCTCAGCAGGACACATCTGCGTTGGCAGCCCAGTGGGAACCGACAGAATATTAGGCAGGTGGTTTTAATGTTATGGGTATACAGTGAAGGTTACCTTTTAGAGTCCTTGTGTAAATGAAAGACATGTTCTTCAAAACCTGTTACAATTGGTTTCAAACTCACAAATTAGCACTGTTTTTATTTATAGTCTCGGACACTGCAGTTAATAATGTATATCACTATCTAGTTGAAGTGCAGTGAAGTGTCTTGTCTTTATCATCTGCACAAAAAGATATGCTGCTTTTTTTTTTGGAGCAGCAATACAAACTGACCAGTCAAATAATGTTGCTCTCTATAATGCAGGTCACAACAAAGGCTACACCTGTACTGGGTGTTTTTACTATAGAGCAATTGCAATACATATTTTATTACAATATGGTGTTCTGTCCATATTGTGCAGCTCTATTTTAAACCTCATGCTTTAGAAGTGCTTTTTACTTTTTTTCGGTGGTTTGAAATGAAGTATGGGTATGACTTGGTGGACCATTATAGTATTTAAAGTTTGGTGTGAGACTATTACTGATGTCATTACAGGAGCATATGGCTTACATAATGAACTGTGTGCCTTATTTCTTATGATAAAAAAGTTTTAAAAGTGCTTTAAAAAGAGAGTATGGCATGAAAAATGTAAAAATGTGTGTCTGCCTGTTTATGGATTCACTGTGGTATACAATAAGAACATTGTTCATCAACAGCTAGTGTATGAGTGTGTGTCTGTGTAATCAGCTAAAACTCAAATCATTCTGTTCCATATGACTGAGGTGTGCTAATCCTCCTTTCTCCATGTTCAAGCTGCTCCTTTTTCTAGCCAGCACTATAAGTTCTTATCAGACCAGTTTTGTTCAAATGTGACCCGGCTTTGTCATATATGATTTTATCTGTGTAAATAATTGTGAATAATTATTATTAAAAAACCTGAAACAGACATTTAATCAGAAGGTCTATTATGCATGGGTTATTACATCGTGGCTATTTCATACAAAAATATCTATCTGATGCATTGCTAATGCAGAAACACTTCAATTCGACCATAAATGTGGCAAATATTCACTGTATATACATTCTATTTTGCATTCTTTTCTAATCCTTTTCCTGACGAATTATAGACTGTATATTAGAAACCTCACATGCAAAAATGTATATTATTTTAAAATTTTCCCAGCATTGCTATGTCCTCATTCAATTCATTGACTGCGTGCACGTGAGCTGGCATGGACTCCACAAGTTTGCGTAAAACCTGATGATCCACGATCGAACAAATCCATCTGCATCATCTGAACTCATGCTTCAGTGGTAGTGATAAGGTTCAAATACTCTGAAATATTATACATATGTGTTAAAATGGTGAAAAACAAAATGTTTCTTACATTTTAAATAGTGACCTAGACATAGTACAGAATCTTGAATGTTGGATATTTCCTTTGTTTTAAATTTGTCAGAATTCTAATACTTTGTTTATTTCTAGTTTTAAATGAAAAAACAAAACAAAACAAAACAGATTTTCAGTGTGATCTCAGACATTTGGAGCCCACTGTATATTTACAACATTAAAAGTAGTCAAGCTACAAATGTACTAAATTTTGCACAGTGCACAGAGCCAGAGCTATGTTACAGCCATGCCAAAATGCTACTACATGAAATAACACAATCGATCTACATTTCAACTTTAAGACAAAAGATACACTGTTAAATTCATCCAATTTATTATTTTAGACAACACAGAAACATAGAAAGACAAAACAGAAAGCCTTGGTCAGCAGCTTTCTTTATATTTGTTTTATTTTGCTCAGCTTAAGGCAAATATACAGTACAATAAAACACATCTTCGATTTATCCAAAAACCCTTTCAGTCTTTGGTTTAATAAAAAGGCACAAGAAGGTGCCCTTTAATAGCCAGCATATCAGTTATTTTACCCAATATCTGTTTTCTGCCATGTGTGTTTGTACATGTGAACTGAGGTCGTATATTTGTACTTGCTGTCTGTGTTAGTGGATTTTCAACCTATTGTCACTCTTTGCTCAGCAAAAAAATAGTCCCTCAAAAAGTCATCATTGGAAAATCAAGGTAAAGGATCCTCCTGATTTTCTCAATGTACCGGACAGAGTACTGCTAACCAATAATATCTTAGAGGTACTGCACGTTTAAAGCCATGACCATGGAAATGGGTACATGGAACACACACATCATTAAAGTGTAAATATTTTTGCAAATCAGGTGTAATACTTAAGAGTCCACTTATAAAAGGACAAATATGCTTCAAGCGTATGCCAGTTTAACTGTAAAATGTTCACTCACTTAAAACTTATGCAATTGAACTTTTTGAAAACCACAGACTCCAAGCTGGTGTAACAGATTTTCCTGAGGATTTGACTAGAAAGTAAAACAAACACAACAGGAAACAACGATTTAAACTTTAGACTTGCCTTTGGTTGCTAAAGACATATGGAGCAAATGATATATATGCTATGAAAGGAACTAGACAACAGATATCAGGATTTCTGTTTAAGGGCACTCAAATCAGCATCCAACATAAAAAGTAAGTGTGCAATAGATTATATCTATTGGGGGGGGATGGCTTTTTGTGTAACAGATTTGCAGTCCTGCTGCAAGACATGCTATCAAAACAGATCACATTTTTGTGACACGTTTGTGCACTTAAGTCCCAAGATTAAGTCAGATTAAGCTGACAACTTAAATCACAATTAACCAAACACAAGGTGTGGAAATCACACAAAAAAAACATGGCCGACTGAATCTATAAAGATTAGAGTAATGGATACAAACAGGATCTGGCGTATCTGGCAAGTGGAATCTGTACTGTTCCTCTTAAACTGGAATTGGTTCAGAACTAAACAGGCAGGAAAATGTAAACAGACCTTCAATCAAATCAAATCAAATATTAACCAAATACCCCAGTCCACACTTCTCAATATACTGGCCTCAAGCACAGAGATGAGCAAGAATATAATCACATTTACAAACCAACAATTCAAATATACAGTAAATAGGAAAATGCTCTGCATTAGTGTAAAGTTAACTTTTGCTGACCTGACTGGCATTTCTTTGACAACATGTATAGTACAAAACCAAACACAATTTTGAAACCTTGGATGGTGTCCCTGACAATATGATAAACAACAAAGAATTCGAGATTATTCATGGTTGTCCTTTAGACAGCTTTGCTTGGCCCCGTTTCATAAGGCACAATGGTGACGCCAGTCGCCCTGAACAGAATATGTGATGAGCAAAAAGCAAAAAAAGCACCTCTGTTTGAGAATATCAAACATAACTAAAAGGCATAGATATAGGCAATGTGGTTGACTATAAAAGGTAAAAATAAAACTCTGTAGTTTATTAAACATTTCCGGTTTTGTCATGAAACAGCTCGAAAAGGCACAGAATTGTCTCGGTGCCCAGCCAAGCTTGCAGATATGTTAGGGACTGCAATCTCTGTAACATTCTTACAGACTGCATGTTCGCACTTCCAATGCCACAAACATTCACAAAGCCTCAACACATACTACATCAGTCTATATAGCCCACATAACACTGCTCCTTTAAGAGTTACTACCACTTTGTGTGTGGGCTATACAGAGAATGACACTGAGGATGGACAATTATTTGGTCTCAACAATGTGCAAAAATGTGTGCAATGTCATTTGGCAAAAGTTAGCTCAGATTATGAACAGAAGTAGGCCAGATATCCTCTGCTGAACTAGTGTTTTCCTCTGCACCCTACTGTACAACATGTATGTGTACAAGAAACAAGAAAAGAGAGAGAGAGTAGCATGGGCAGGCCAGCGCCAACTCTCCCTCCATAAGGTTAAAGCATGGACATATTCTCAGGCTGGTGCTGACTAGTTCCACTGAGGGACTCCATTTTGTGATCTTGGCTGCTGCCATCTAAAGCTCCTCCTCTGGCCAGGACCATCATGGTGTTGCTGGAGATACTGGCAAACTCAAAGGCAAACGTGCCATAAAACAGCATGATGATGACACAGAAGACCCATTCGAAGATGGCCGAGGCGTGCTGCAGGACAAAACTCTCCTGGACGAAGAAAACTCCACCTTGGGAAGAAATGAGTTAAGGAATTCTTACAATGACAAGCAATCCCACACACCTTAAATATTACATAATATATAAGTTTCAAAGTATCATTATTACAAACTGATTTACCGATGCTTACGTATATACTCACTGTCCACTTTATTCGGAACACCTGTACACTCATGCAGCTGGCATGTGACAGCAGCACAATGCAAAAATCATGCAGATACAGGTCAAAAGCTTCAGTTAAAATACACATGGAATATCTGAATGATGAAAAAGTGTGATCTGTGTAACTGTGGTAATGGCATGGTTGTTGGCACCAGAGGAAAACCGCTGAGGAATTTCACACACAGCAGTCTCTAGAGTTTACACAGAATGGTGCACTCTCATTGAAACTGGACAGTTGGAGATTAAACAAAAATAAAATCGCCTGTTTTTTTCCAGTCTTCAACTGTCCAGTTTTGTTGAGTCTGTGCCCATGATAGCCTCAGATTATTGTTCTTGGCTATCAGGAATGATATGGTCCTCTGCTTCTCCCATACACCTCAGGGTTCAAAGTGTTGTGTATTCTAAGATTACTTTCTGCTCACTACAGTTGTAAAGACAGATTATTTGCGTTATTGTAGACTTCCTGTGAACTCAAACCAGTCTGGCCATTCTCTTCTGATCTCTCTCATCAACGAGGTGTTTCACACTGCAGACCCTCCATTCACATGATGTTTTATTTTTTTTGCTTTTCACACCATTCTGTGTATGTGATTGCTGTGTGTGAAATTCTCAGATCAGCTGTTTCTGAAATACTCAAACCAGCCCATCTGATACCAACATCTATGACACAATCAAAGTCACAGAGATCATACTTTTTCTTCATTCTGATGTTTGAAGTGAATATTAACTGAAGCTCTTGACCTGTACCTGTATGATGTTTCAAATTGTGCTGCTTTCACATGATTGACTTATTAGATAACTGCATTAATGTGCAGTTGTCCTGACTCCACAAGTGCTCTTGCACCTGAATGAGCACAAATCTCCACAACCACGTTTTAACATCTAGTAGAAAGCCATCCCAGAAGAATGGAGGCTGTTATAGCAACCTGGACTGGAATTGGATGCTCAACAGGTACATACGAGTATGAAGGTCAGGTGTCCACAAAACTGTGGCTGTATAGTGCGTCGTATTAGTTATACAGTTATAAAGACATTTGCATCACAGAGAAGGATACTGAGCACCAGGGCAACGAAGGCCAGCAGGGTCATGATGAGTCGCAGATGGCCCATATTGTACTCACCCTGAGTCTTGGCCAGTTTATAAGTGAGTGCAGACTGCACACTCACAAACAGCATGCTAGTGGGAAAGGCCACGCCGGCCCCAACATAGTGCAACACCTTTGCGTTGTCTACCTGGAAAACACAAGATAATACATTTCATAATTTTACTTTGAAACTAAACATTCAAATGATTCAACTCATGATCAAATTGAAGGACAGAAAAATAGAGATGCATTACCAAGACAAAAACATACAAAAAAAACCCCAGCAATCTGGTTTGGTTATGAACAGGTCCTTTCATCAAATCAGACACATAACTGCCATTGTTTACAAATACAATATCTAGAGTATTAAGTATATAAAAAGCTGAATGTAGATTATGGCAGTACCTATGAAGTACGTAATGAATTGTACTTCAGTCACTTACCTGTCAATCACCTCTGTGTTTAGCTGTACTAATCAAAAAACATTAAATCAGTTATTCAAGCTACAAAATTCATAAAAACAAGTTAAAGAAATGCAGTCTGCTTCTCTTCAAGATGCAAGGTAAAAGTACCCTAGCTACAGTACAGCTATATCCATGACTGACATCAATGCTCCTGCTAATTTTAAATAATAAAACCAAGATGCAAGATTTACCATAGTAAAGCAGTTACAGAAGATAAATAAATAGCACAACAAATCTCCGATTAAGGTATAGTAATCATTCGCTATGGCAAACATGCAGCTTGTGCAGTGTGTAGAGTGCAGGAAGTTTAGTCATTCCTCCTCCGTCATTAGTAGTAGTTTTATCTTTGATAAGTGTATGCTAGTTAGCTCACTGACGGAGAAGATTGCAGCATTAGAGGTGCACATCCAGTCTCTAGAGAGGGCTAGTGAGAGTGAGGACAGTGTAGTGTCTGTAGGGGAAAGTCTGGATGACTTAGGCAGAGTTAACAAGCCCCCAACTCCGGCATTAGAGCCCTCACAGCGGGGCGAATTGGTGACGACTCAGCGGCATAATCGCAGCGCCAAAGCTAGCGCTAAGGCTCGCCCGCGGGAGCACCACCTCTCTTTGGTTCGTGTGTCTAACAGGTTTGCTCTCCTTAGTGAAGCACCCGCTGAGAAACCTGAAAGAGCTCTGGTTATAGAACTCCATCTCCATCATAAGGCCCTTGAAATTAACTAGGCCTTTAGGGGCATCAGCAGCTTTAGTTAGGTGTATACTGGGAGCCAGGGTGCCGGATATAGCAGGTAATCTTAGGCTCCTAGGCAAAGAACAGGTTCTCTAAGATAGCTATCCATGTAGGAGCTAATGATATATGCCTTTGGCAGTCAGACGTTACTAAGAGTAACTTCATTGAGGTGTTTAAATTAGCGAAGGCAATGTCTGATGCAGTGATCTGGTTATGGTCGCTGAACTGCTGGCTGTCCAGGTGGTGCTCTGAAAACAATGTGGGCTTTATAGATAATAGGAGTAGTTTTGAGGACAAGGCTGGCCTGCTAGGGCAGGATAGTGTCCATCCCACTCAGGAAGGTGCTGCTGTCATTTCTTGTAGCATAGCTCATAATCTCAGAACAGGCCTAGTTAATCTGTGACAATCCAGAGCCCAGGCCAGGGAGCAGACAAACAGGCTAATCCGACCGTCTGCTAGCTGCACAGAGTCGTCACTCAGATTCCACCATATTGAGTCTGTGTCCGTTCCCTGAGCTAAACAAAAATGGAGAAATACTCAGAGAATCTGTTTTAACAATCAAATTAAAATAAGTCTGGATTATACTGAATGCACAAATATAGTCACTCTGCCATAGTCAGAAGCTATATCTGATCATTACCTCATGTGTTTTAAATTATGTCTCAGTTATAATATATGCACCTCGCCATGCTATCGGGACAAATGAATACTTACGTCAGCTACTGCACAGCATTTCATCGATAATCTCCTGAACCTATCAACCCTGACTGGATCCCCATCAGACCCTGCAGAACTCGATCAGGCAACCAAATGTAGGGAGTCAACACTTCGCTGTACACTAGATAATGTAGCTCCGCTTAAAAGAAAAATAATTAGGGAGAAGAAATTAGCACCGTGGTATAAAGATGACACACGAACCCTAAAACAAACCTCTCAGAAATTAGAGCAAAAGTGGAGTCAAACTAAATTGATAGTATACAAACTAACATGGAAGGAGAGCCTCCTGTGCTATAGGAAAGCTCTTAGTGCAGCTCGATCTACGTACCTGTCCACCCTAATAGAAGATAACAAAAATAACCCTAGGTTCTTATTTTCTACTGTAGCAAA
>JAQMCW010000037.1:16175396-16188092 GCA_030068335.1 Chrysichthys cranchii | reverse complement strand
CACACACACACACACACACACACACACACACACACACACACACACACACACACACACACACACACAATGCCCCACTGCTCTCACCTGGAAGTTGCCCACCATGATAAGTCCCGCAGAACAGATCCAGCCAGTGGACAGGCTTGCCGTGTTTAACACACAGTTCTGGCGCCTTTCAATCACGTGAGCATAATGCAGCAAAACGATAATCATCACTGAAAGAGAAACAACACAGAGACAGAACAAAGGAGAGATGATATAGATCGATGTTAATCTCTATTGTGAAGATATAGCTAGACCTACCCTAAAAGCATTTAAGACATAATCCTCAGTTTTAAATGCCCATAATTTGTCTGTTTTAATTATGCCTTGTGGTCTTCCCAGGGACGTGCTCTCTGCACTGGCTAAGTATGTTTCTGCCTGGTTGGAGTTGCCTGTGCCACATTCTGCATGACAAAAAAAACCCCATGTCTGCTGTTCCACAGAAACTATTCATTTTTTCCTGGAAGAGTGAGGGTGTAAGGTGGTGGGGAGGGAAATGAGGCCTATGACAGGGGTAAAGAAGTCAGTTGTTATGTGCTTAGAGCTCTTATACGGGCCCGGTCACTCTGGTCTGCTCTGCTGTTTACTTTGTTGGGTTAAGGTTTAATGAAGCTGAAGCTGGTCAGCCAGAAAAAACCATGGGGACAAAACTGCCCCTCATGTCTTAATGCCAGTAACAGCCTCATTTATCACTCAGTCCAAAGGAGGCAGATCCAAAATGATCACAGATATAGAACCTTGCATGCAGATGTCTCATATAAATGGTACTCCATGGGAGAAGAACAATAAAAACAAATTCTGAGAATGTGTGTGGGCACCACACTTTCCTGTCAGGATCTAAATAATTTAAGAGAACTTAGGCAAATTACAAGCATGGAAAAAGAAACAACATATCCGGGCAAAGGAAATTAGCCTTTATTCTTTTTAACAAAGGCCAGCTGTAGTTAAAAAAAAAAACGCTTGTTTACACCATTAGCTTAGAATGCCGGTTGGAGTGAAAACTCAAGAGCATTGACGTTCTAGACAGATCTAGTGTCAGACATAAGCTACGGCTGTGTCCACCTTAGAGGACATGTAGTGAATACAGGAAACCAGCAAGCTAAAAATATCAGTGGAAGGTTGGTATAGCAAAACACGTGCCAATGCAATGAACTTGGGGCCAACCCCTGTGCTGCATATCATCAAAGGTCAATACCTTGAAGAGGCAAGGGTGTGTACCCATTTCCTAGAGCTGAATTGTTATCCTGAGAAAGTCGGATATGAAGGGGGGTAGGGGACGGGGGTGTCTGTGACACATGCTGCTGTTGGCCATCATCATTTTCCTGTGTAGCTCAAACCACACCTCAGAGACAAATAACCCTGCGTTTCACTCTAAACAAATGCAGCCGTCTTGCTTTCTTATGGTTTCCTCCCAAATGACTGAGAGGTTGAGCCTGAGCCCGAGCCGGTGAATGAGGCGGTCAGACACGAAAAGGCCAACAGGTTTATTCCCTAGCCATCTCACTTTAATCAGCTTACACAGAAAAGCAATTCTTCAGTTAAGACAAAAATGATGCAGCCAGTTATGCACAAATGTACTGGCCAAAATCATGGCAATCCAGCCCTGACAGTGTTTTTATAATGTTCTATTAGAAACTTGTTCAAGAATGTAATGCTATTTTAACAACACCAACAACTAATTATGATGTAGCTTGGTAGAAGGCACTTACAACTTACCAATAGTGATGCTTTTGCATGTGCATACAGTTCATTTGTGCAAATATGCTCTGATTAGGTGCTTTCAGACTTAAGGAACTTGTCTATAGTTCTTATAAGTATATCTTTTATGTGTCCACACGGTAGGAACTGAGAAAGATGATAATTCTTTGAACGCTGCTTTAAGGAACTGTTTTAGTTCCTACTTCCAGGGTAGGTGATCTCCCAGCAAAAGAGGAACCATGAGTGACGTATGTGCATGGCCAATGGTCCAGACATAACTGTAGTGAGCAGTTTTTTTTTTACTTTTTTTCTACTCAGAATGCTTTACTATAACAGGATAAAACAGACAGGATAAAAAATCCACATGACACCATGCACAGGTTAACAGATAAGAGAAGCTAAAACCTGATGTGGAGTAGTTGGCAAGCTGATGTTAAATAAAAATGCATTAGGAGCTTGATTTAAACTGAAATATGTATGTGCTGCCAACAAATTCATATGGAAAAGATGTAAACAAAGAGCAAAGAGGACGTGCACATGTTGCGAGTTGCTTCGAGAGGCACAGAGCGTAAGGCTTATGACACATGTTGGTCGAAATCATCACCAAAATCACACACAAAAAAATCTTTGTATTAAACAGGTATCTTCGCATTAAACAGCCAGTGTTTGACTGGAAAAAAGTCAAGTACACTCTTTAATGCATTTAAAACGTTAGCTGTGCAAACAACAGCACTTAACATTAGCGTTAAATATGAAAAAAAAAAAACCACGGATAAATGGACCCACACTAAAGTCCATACTTTATTGAGCCCATGTGACAGAGGAAATACAATGAGATTTTGATGCGGCTTATGTCCCTTCAGTGTTCCTACAGGCAGTACAAATGCAAAACAGAAAACAAGCCCTTGAAGGTGTGTAGCTCTGAGCAGAACTCCACTGTAGGTAGTTCTCAAACTCTCAAACTCAAATTTTGCCTCGGCCACATCAGCATTTTTGAGAGACTTTGAAGGGCCAAAATTGAAGTCTATGATTGAATTCTTTTTACATATTTAACACATTCTACCGACTAATATATAGGCTAATATACAAATCAAAATAGGATGTTTCTATTAGAAAAGAACGGCTACCAGAAACTACTACAGAGTCAGTGGTAGCTCAGTGATTAAGATGTTAGGCTACTGATCGGAAGGTTGGGAGTTCAAATCCAAGCATCGCCAAGCTGCCTGTGTTGGGCCCTTGACCAAGGCCCTTAACCCTCAGTTGTATAAAAATGTGATAAATGTAAGTTGCTCTGGATAAGAGTGTCTGCCAAATGACACTAATGTAATGTAATACTGAAATGTATGCCCTATTACGTAAACAGCAGTTGCTATACCGATAACATTAAAAGCTTTTAAAGAATGCATTCCTTTGTTTAATAACAGAGGAAAATTACACCTTATATTATGAATTCTGATCTACTATTCTTTTTACAGTAAACTTCATCATCTGCTCTCACCTCAATACCCACTTATAGTGTAGATATCAAGCTACTAGCTTTCAAACAGAAACAATACCAACTGAATAATCTTTTTTCTTCTCACAGTAACTATGAGCCAATAAAATGTGATTATAAATCACATTGTTATGTAAATCTTTTTCAGTGTAATTCATCATAAATAATAAATGCATTTAATCGCAGTGTTATCAATGCACAATTGTGTCACACAGTTAACAGTTTAATTTTACAGATCAGGACACATGTACCATAACACATCCTTCTGATTAACTTAACGTTTAAGTAATCATAGTTCCTATTCGCAAACTACCTCTGGTGCTGCTGCCTAATACGTAAGAAGAGGTCAAGCTCAGGATTAATATTAAACAGAAGTTAAACCTTCACAAAATTCAAGACAACATTTTCTTATTCTGTCAAACTCTTTCCGAATTTTCCGAATTTTCTAAATGTGTTACGCTGTGAGAGTTACGTTATTGACCTGTATTAAATTATAATAAAATAAGTAGGGGCAGCACAGTGGTGCAGTGGATAGCACTGTTGCCTCACAGCAAGAAGGTTGTGAGGCCTTTCTGTGCAGAGTCTGTGTGGGTTTACACTGGGTGCTCCGGTTTCCTCCCACAGCCTAAAGACATAGAGATTAGGTCAAGTGGCTACTCTGGCTATTTGCCTGTATGTGTGAATGTGGATGTGAATGGTTGTTTGTGTTTGTGCTAGCACTGCAATAGACTGGTGACTTGCCCAGGGTGTACCCGCCTCTCACCCAAAGTCAGCTGGGACTGGCTCCAGCTTTCCCTGTGACCCTTAATGAATAAGAGGTATAGATAATGGATGGATGAAGGAATGGATGGATGGATTGAATAAAAAAAAGTGATCTGTATGCTGTGATGGCCTGGCATTCCATTCAAAATATATTCCAAGCATGACAAGTATTACAAGGTTGCTTGAGGCACATTAAGCAGTTCTCCCTTAAGCTATTCAACTTTTTCATAAAAGAGCTGGCAATACATCTCTTTTCATCTTTTCAACATCTCTGGTAGTCACAGCTGAGTCTATCTAACTGAACGAGCCAGGTTTAGTACACATTTAAACAAACCACAACATGAGTGTTAATAAAGCTGTGGTAGCCACCCACTTGGCACATTAACTAGCCTGTTAAAGTTGATAAGACACATTTGTGAACCACCGCTACATGGCTGTAACTCACAGGGAGCAGACGTTAGTCCTTTAACAGAGGAAAATTTCAAATTTATGGAATACAGAAAAACATTGTTGTTTAATTCACAAAGTCCGCAGTGGCTACGGAAAGTATTCAGACCCCTCCAGATTTTGCACACTTTATTGTGTTAGAGATGTCATTTAAAATGAATTAAATTCAGGGAAGAAAGAATGGGAAAAGCTGCCCAAATCTGGGTGGGCAAAGCCTGTGAAAATTTACCCAAAATGACTCGAAGCTGTACGTGTTGCCAAAGGTGCTTTTACAAAGTACTGAAAAGGGCCTGAACAGGTATCTAAATGAGAGATTGCAGGGTTTTGTTTTTTTTAAAACACATTTGTTTTCACTTTGTCATAATGGATTACTGTATGTAGATTACTCATATGTGGATCTTTGCCAAACTTTTTCTACAAAGTTGGAAAGACACAACTGTATAGGACGTCTTTGTGTGCTGTAGTATTACAGTTTCTCTACACTGTATCTAAGAGGCCCTGTTGCAGCATGACAATGCCCTTGTGCACAAAGTGAGCTCCATGAAGACATGGTCTGCCAACAGTTGAACACAAGGGACCTGCACCAAGACCTGACCTCAACCACTCTGAACACCTTTAGGATACACTGGAACTGGAAAGTTGACTGCACCCCAGGCTTCCTCACAACGCTCTTGTGGCCGAATCAGCAAATCTCCAAAGCTACGCTCCAAAATCTCCTGGAAAACTTTCCCAGAAATGTGAAGCGTATTATAACAGCAAAGGAGATTTAGATCTGGAATGAGAGGTTCAGCAAGCACACATGGGTATGATCAGCAGGTGTTCAGAAACTTTTGGCCATATAGTGTACTTTCTGAAGGCACTGTATTAAATCACTGACAACACTGAGGAAAAATAGCATTGTGATGGAAAAAAACATTTCAACTGCTCCTTCAGTCAAATTACAAACACAAATACACATTCTTGTCAAAGTGGATGTAAATTTTTTTTTGTTCCTTATAGCATTATGAAAAAGCAAAAAAACCAAAAGTGTAGCCAAATGGGCAAATGCAGTATGCAGACTGTTAAGAAAATCATTGCAAATTTAGGGTTTCAACATCTCTCTGTGTCTCTCTGCCCATCTACAGCCAGTGATCATGCAGAATAAGGGGCAGAAGGGAGAGAAGCAGTATTTTATGGTATGATGATAGGTTGCCTGGGTGTCTCCAGAGGCCTGGGTCAGCTCCTGCAGTGCTTTGTTATTGTGTTCTAATGTTGATGGATGTTTCCTTCTGTGCTCCACTTGTTTTAGTGAGAACTCCACCACAGAGTGAAAAACAGTGATTATTATGTAACATGCAATGACGGGAACACAAGCAGCTCCTCTAAGGAGGTCCTACTACATATCTAGACAAGCAGCGACAGTATTAATTCGGCTAGAACAGATCTACACAACCACTTCACAAGGTCTTCTCTAGTAAAGTGGTTCTCAAACATTTTGTAGCCAAGGACGTCTTTTACTGTAAAAAAAAAAATAATTCCACGGACCCCCTCATTATAGCTTTAGTATGACAATTTTTAAATGATATTTTCTGGAGCCACAGAACTTTCAATTCCTGAAATTTCCACTGATGGAACAAGAAGACATTTTTCTGAGTTGACTTGGGTGATTGGACACCCAAATATAATACATTTGGTAGCATAACATTTTGATTTCCACCACTTTAATAAAATAGTAATTAAAACAGCTATGGACTCACTGGCTATGCTTCATGGGCCCCTTCGGGGTCACTGGACCCCTCTTTGAGAATCGCTGCTCTACTACATAATGTAAGCATGAATAAAAACTTGTATAAACTGACCTTAAGTGGGGATAAGAAGGATGGGACAAACCAATCCAAAGTACAATTCAAAAACAAAAAAGCAAGATGTTTCCTTTCTAAATCTTAAGCACCAATGACCATTTTGGACTGGCAGCCTATTGATATCAGCCAGAAACTTGCTCCCCACACAGCACAGCCAACACTGACAGAACATGGGACTTACCAAAACATGACTAGACAAGCCTATGTTTCTCAAATTACCATCACTGGCACTGCATTTTCCTGTCACTGGTATGGGATCCAGGAAATATATGACGTAATAGTAGAATCTGATTATGTACGTTTACTTAGCTCGCTTGTTCTAACTAGAAAAAGCAACTGGTTTTAACGGCATACAATCAGGACAAATACTTCATGGGGAGCTACAAGCTTTCATGCACTAAAAAAAATCCATGAATAACATCATTCAAGTTCTAAAAATAAAGGAAGGACTCAAATGTACATTTATCAACACCATTTTAGTAACATACCACTCCTCTATGTATATATTCTTAAAAATGTCAACATGGATGCACATGGATATACAGGCTGTCCCAAAAATGAACTCACTCTTTGACTTCCCATTACTCATATTTTATTTATTTATTTATTTTTGTTTAGATGCAACTAACATGAAATAATCGCAGAAGTACGACTAAATTTTGAAGAAAACAAGAATTCTCTGCGTGTTCTCCTGACCTCAAACCAATGAACTTTTTCTATGGGGATACCTCAAAGATATGGTTTATGTCGCAACACAAGCAACAGTCAATGTCTTTAAAGAGGAAACTGAAAGACAATGTATTATAATTCCGTTTGAAATGATTCATAGCATTCTCAAATCCATTGGTCTGCATTATCCGCTGTGTCTGGAAAATAGTGGTCATCAGTTTGAAAATTTGCTAACATGCAGGAGTAGATTAGACTAGGGGGAGAAGATTAAACTTTTCTTTAAATTCATTTAATTTTCTTTCATTCAAATCATTAGAGTTGTATCTATGCCAGTAAACATTGCATTTATTGTAATTTAAAATGTGAGTAAATTTTTTGGGACACCCTGTACATATGATTGGGGTATATTATATTATAATACAGAAATAATTAACAAAATTCATCTTTTTTATGAAAAAAAAAATACCATCTAGGTTCTCCACCTGAAACTCCCAGGCCTTGTAGTAAAAAGCTCTGTGTTTTCAACACAGAAATAGCAGGGCCATGTCTTCCTGCAATGTAACCGTCTACCTAAGCCACAACCTGACTGACTGGACAGATCAGTAACAATACAGGCCTCTATGACTTAGCAGACTTGAGAACAGGATGCAGGTCCAGTATTGTAAGGGAAGTGGTATTTAACATACCCAGAGTCAGCCAGGTGTGTATTTTGCTGTAGGTCTAAGAAGTCTAAGTTCTTATGTTACTGCTGAAATACGACCATTCACCTACACAGTAAAGGTAGTAATGTCTCTGTGCAGTAAAATGTACCAAATTTAGCAAGTCACAATATGACTGATAACATACACATCAAAGACCGAGACAGAAAATCTATATTCACAGGAAGACCTGCTTCAAATATGATCCTGTTCCTTAGGCATGCATTTGTTTTGTTTTCACAACAGTGTAAATAGCAAAACTCATACTGCATGTTGAACAATGAACATAAGGACGTAGGTTTGTGATTCCACAAACATCATTTTCATTTTTGGCATATATGTACTAAAACATTTAATCTAATGTTTTGAATTAGTGTCAACATGTAATTTATAAGCATATACCCAAATGTTTGAATATGACCTTTATTAGCACTTTATAGTCCTTCAGTTGATTAAGGGGCGCATTTACAGTGAGGAGAAATAAATATTCAGACACGACTGTGTCTGTTAATGAACTTATTTCTACACATATTGTACCCACAGGACGAGCTGAATTATTGGTTAATTAAGGTTAGTGTCCACATTGTGGGGTTTTTTTTCTGAGTGCTAGCATCTTCTTTCAGTTGCTTCCAATGGGGAGAGAGTGTATGTCACCACATGCAGCTGCCTAGAGAAAAGGTGCTGCAGTCAGCATCTTTTTTTAGAGCATGCCACGGTTTTTGTTAAGTCACCATGAGTTTAACATTTATGAACTTTTCAGAAAGATGCTGGTGTCGTCACTGTCGCTACTTTTAAGGCAACCAATCATATGGAGGTTAGTGATAATATGTCTTCAAGATATTATTGACATAGAAAGAAAACCGATGCAAAGCATTTTTTATGAAGCTCTTAGAGGAACTGGGGTGCTTTTTTGCAAAAAATGCAATGTGGACACATGAATGAAGCCCTGTCTAGCACTCTGCCAATGCTTATCGGCCAGAAAAACAAGATGTTACATGGACCTGCATCCTTATTGAGTTCTATTTTTGTTTCATCTTTTGTTCTGTGCTTCTTTTTTCTGCATGGGGTGGAAGAACACGGATGAGTGTGGTGTAGTTCACTGCTTACTGTTCTCTGTAAATCCTGTTCCTGATTTCAGGTTGTCCTGCAACTCTTTTCAACGGATTTCTCTCTCACCTTCCTTTCCTTTAATCTGAGAGCGTGTTGTGTAATCTTACATTGCGCACCTGTCTGTGGTTACTTCCCGTAGTTCCCATCTGCATATTACTGCACCAACTGTACTGACAACTGGTCTGTAGCTTTGTCCATTTGAGGGTTGTTTACAAAGGTTGTCCGTGAGTATTTCAGAAAGCTTCTTTGCCTTCACCATGGTTGCCACTAATCAATGGCAACATCTTTTATTATTACAGCAGGTGCAATTTGAACAAGAAGTTTTTTTGCTGTATTTATATCTAGAACCTAATTTTTTATGTAACCTTTACATATGCAGTGAATATAAAAAAGTCTCCACAGCCCGGTAAAAATTGGAGGTTTTTATGATATAAAAAATGAAACCAAGATAAATCAAGTCAAATCTTTTTCCACCTTTATGTCATGCAGCAGCAAACAAAATGTAAGTTTAAAACTACTAGAAACATTTAAAAAAAAAAAAAAAAAGGAAAGAAAAGAAAAACTCATAATAACCTGGCTGCACAAGCATGTGTGCTCTTTAATGAAGGTGGCATGACACTGAATGACAAACAATGAAGTTCAAAAGTGATTACCATACATGAACTGTCATCAGCGAAGTGATTGTAGCTAAACTTAAATAAAGATGCAGGATTTTCTTCTTGAAAAACTGCTGAAGCCATGGTCCACAAAGAGATTACAAAGTATGTACAATATCTTGTTGTCAAAATGGTATCACTCAGGAAAGGAGTACAAAAAATTGGCAGAATAATAGATGTACCATGAAACACTGTAAAAGCCATCGTCAAAAAGTGAAGAAAATAGGGTACCACAGTGATTTGACCAAAAACAGAATGTCCTTCCAAAATCAACAAAAGGACAAAAAGTAAACCTATCAGGGAGGCTGCCAAGAGACTGACGGGAACGGTAAAGAAGCTGCAGGAATATCTGGCCAGTAACAGTCGCTCCATGCATGTTCTAAAGATCTCTTGTATTCTTCACACGTCTGGGCTATGTGATAGAATGTTGGAGAGAAGCCATTTCACAGCTGAACAAAGATTTTCACATTCCAGCACAACAACAACCCAAAGCACAAATCCAAGTCAACAAAGGAATGGCTTCAGAAGAAGAAGAAGATCAACATTTTGGAATGGCCCAGTCAGAGCCCAGATTTAAATCCTCTCAGCAACCTGTGGAATGACATGAAGAGGGCTGTGCACATGAGATCCTCTCATGATTTTCTTCCATTTTTTACAAGAAGAATGGGGGGAAAAATGGCCAAATCGAGGTGTGGCAAGTTGGTAGACTGAGTGCTGTATTACAAGCAAAAGGTGCTTTAAGAAAAAGTTAGCTAAGAAGTGTGCACACTTACGCAACCAGGTTCTTGTAAATCTTTCACTTTTTAATATTTGTTTTTCATTGGAATTTTGGTGGGTACTATATCATATTAAATATGAGAAAAGATCTGACATATTGGTTTAATTTTTTTCACATCAGAAAACTTCATTTTAAACAGGGGTGTATAGATTTCTTATATCTAACATAGTCCCTAATAATTTTGCTTTTTAAACATATTCTTTAAAAATACATATACATATACTTACATATACTTTTTGGTCATATTTTCAAGTACAACTCACAACACATTACTAGTGTAAATTTAAATGGGACCTATTATGAAAAGCTCACTTTTTCAGTACTTGTATACATACATTTAGGTATCCGGCACACCTACCAACCCACAGACTCTAAATCAAGACAACCTAATCAGTTATGCCTTTTTAAAAAACACGTGCTTTAACAATGTATACTTGCAATCTTAACAAGCTGTTCAGATTTATCTCTTTGTGCACTCTTTAGGCCCCCTCACCCATCACCCAAACCGGATGGTCTGAAGAGTTTCGACAGGGTGAGAAGGAGGCCGTGGTGCTTTATTCTTGTGCTTTTTGACCAAAGCATGTCACAGACATTTCATTAAGACCTGTGTGTGTGTGTGTGTATGTGTGTGTGTGTGTGTGTGTGTGTGTGTGTGTGTGTGTGTAAAATGTGTCAGCTTGTTGAAAAGGTGTAGAAAATGTCATGTATCACATGAATAAATACACTAGAAGTACTATATTAAATAGCAAAGTGTCTGCAAAAATGCAAAAGTGTCTGAATTATTTCCCCTCGCTGTATATACAGGAGGCACCATGAAGCACTAACCTGGATGTGGCACTCAGGTCTTGTTTATGCAGGCTATTTAAAAGCACTTCAGTAGTTTTCAGTGTCTGATTAATTTCTTTAGTATGACTGAGTAGGCTGCACTCTCCCATAGTCATACACAAACTAGAACCTACACACACACTCAGCTATTACTTTTCCATTGTAGTATCCAGAACTGTCCTAAATATAAAGTACAATAAGCTGAAATACAATGGTAGGGTTTTTTTGCACGTGCTCTATTATTATGTTTAACCACTAAATTAACCCTTTCGGTGCTGAAAAACAATTTTTACTTTGCCCCTAGTGCTGAATATTTTGTGTGTAAATTCGGGCCGTCGCTTTGACTTTGCTCCAGTAGAAACTGCTCAGGTGGTGTTATCTTTACATAACGAGTGGAAGCTTGACGAGTTTTTCCCCTTGTAGACGGCCCTGCAGTTTCAGGTTCAAGACTGCTAGAAGCCCTTTCAGTTTCGGTTTCACTCTCGCTATCCATCTCTGCATCGTCAAAATAATTGTCAGACAGGTCAGATATATCATACATCACTAATTTCAGAACCTCCTCTTTGCTAACCTTTCCTTTCCGTGGCATTTTTACTGCATATCGTAATATAGGTTGTCAACAACGTGCTCCACATGGTACTCTGACACACAACAGTAACAGTATATTACTAAAAATTTCCTCGAGTGTCGCCACCTAGCAAGTACAATTGAACTATTTAATTTTGTCGACTTTTGCCGACCTGTATGCATGGCCGTAGCACCAAACCCCTACATGTTGACTTTAGTTGACTCCCGCACTGAAAGGGTTAAATAAAATCCTAGCTGTTAGTGACAGGGGTAAAGTGAGACCTAATGTCTTCAAATGACCTACACATGGCACGCTCCATAATAAACACATACTCACCCATGAAGGATCCCGTGCTGCATATAAGACTGAAGAAGCAGCTCTCTGGAGGTAGTGTGCCACACTTACTGCAAATAAACACATACCAGTGCAGGAGTTAAACACTGAGGTTCTCAAATCCAGGCTAGGAATCCAGGCTAGGTCCCTGAATCATGTATTTGCAGCCAGTGCAAAATAAAGATAAAGTATTATTAGCACTGCGCATACTTTTGAATTATTCCAGGAAACAAAGTTTGAGGGCTGACAAAACACACACACACACACACACACACACACACACAGACACACACACACACACACACACACACAACCTGGCCCTAACTGAAACCCTGGGAGTAGTGCCTCAATAGTAGTAGGAGGAAGAGTACAAATGACACAGAGACACGCACCCATCAACTCTCATACCACCATAAAACTAGCTTTAAGGTCAAATAAAATTAAGGTAAAATACGTCTGACAGATAAAAATCAATTAAACACTGCTTCCAAATCATACTATATTTAAAAAATAAATAAATAAATCAATTAAACACTGCTTCCAAATCATACTATATTTAAAAAAAAAGTTAATTTATATACAGTGAGCCCCCGCAATATCGCGGTTCACCTATCGCGGGTTCAGTGCATCGCAGATTTTCAAATGTTGATTCGCGGAATTTTTTAGCTTTCGCGGGACTCTGGAATATAAAATATAAAATATAATTTAAAAAAAATGTTAATTCAAACATTAAAAGAACATTTAAATTGAAATAAAACAGTATGCACTGTATTTCAT
>JAQMCW010000037.1:16152332-16165754 GCA_030068335.1 Chrysichthys cranchii | reverse complement strand
ACACACACACACACACACACACATATATATATATATATATATATACATATACATATATATATAATATTTATTTATTTATTATTTTTTTTACAACGCTACAGAGACGTAAATACTGTATTTTACAGTCTACAGAGTTACCTGAGGAGATTTTGAGGTTTGGCCTCAACAGTGCACTTATTAAGAAATGTTTTGCTCTAATGCATGCACATTCATTCATGTAGGCCAAGTTCACAAAGGCTTTCTCTGACAGTGGACTTGTAAAGAAAAGAAAACAAGTTAAAATTGTAAAGAAGGTAAAGAAACAAATCTGACTAAACCTCTGAATAATTGGTTGTAGCACATCATTTATTAGATTTATATTTCAACTTGAGGTAAGTATGGACAGTAAAAAATACACCAGACAATTTGCTAAGCAGTGGGTAAAAATACCCGGCAGTAAGGTTAACGAGAAGAGGTCTCACAGGAAAACAAAAGTGCACCACAAGTATGCAGTAAGTGAAAGATCAAATCAAAAATGCATTAATTTATTTGAACTTAATTTGGATTTTAAAATCAATAACAAAGAAATCAAATAACACCATCTAGTGGTTTTTATGGAGTAGCTGTGGTGACTTCATTCCTTCTTCAGTTGTTTAAAGTGGTTTCTCCCTTTCACTTCCAAGCTAGTCCTGCAACTGAAAAGCGGTAGTTAAAGCTATAATAGGATAGCAAGGGTCTTGACAAAGAACCTAAAAGCTTTTATAAAAGATTCCCAGTGTAATTTAAATACATGAAACACTTTTTAGAGTATCTTTACAGTACTTCCATAGCCCCAGACTCCAAACCCTGCATAGAGTGGCTGAGTGAATGAAGTATGTAGTTTGTGGAGGAGAGTCATTGTGTCTGAGACACTATAAAATGCCAGTGTTGAAGCCTTGTGGTCTAGATACACTCCTATTTTGGAAGAACTGGGCGCTGATAGGGAGATACGCTGACTGTTGTGCATGAAGGTGCACTTAGATTCAGAGCAGTACAGACTCCAGGATTTGTCATTCCAGCCAAAGCTGCAGACATTGTCACTGCCCTTCTTGCTTACATCCTTGTAAGTTACAGCTATGTCCACTTCTGTACCACTCCAGTCAATCTCCCAGTAGTAACGGCCGCCAGTCATACCCTCCTTGCACAACACCTGCTGCCAGTAGTCAAACCTATCTGGGTGCTCAGGGTATGATTTGAGTTCACTGCTCATCTGCACCACTGTGTTTCCCTTGGACAGGTGTAGGTTTGGGTGAACTGTTAGAGGATCCAGGGAAAGCTGACAGTAATCTGCACAAAAACAGGTAATGGTTCATATCTAGAATTTTACAGTTTTATTGCAAATATATTTGCATACATTCTTATTCATACAGTACTGCACAGAAGACATAGACACCCAATTCTTTTAATACAAATTTTGTTAAAGATATTTATTTTAGGAATTCTTGAGTTGCAGTACACAGCGTACATGAGACTACTATTTAAGGAAAAAAAGCAAAGGGTCATCACTCCAACCATTAACTTTGTTTAGTTTATTACTGTCTACTGCAAGTTGTAGTACCTTTCTTTTAAGTAGAAAGATTTCATTTCAATCTTTACTTGACAGCATTTCTTTGCATGTGACCAATACTTTTGCACAGTACTGTAGGTGCATATACAATTTGGCCTTTTGTCACAAAATGATTATTTACAACATGAATTTAGATTATATATATTTCAGTTTTCTAACTAGGGCCAAAGTATAGTTTGTCATGGCCTATTAAGTGCTGTGGATAAACTTGAATTCTGCCATTGTTTTGCCATGTTGCACAACAGTGTGAGTGACATTTTAGGAGGAATGTGTGGAAGTTTGTTGTCTGTTCAGCAGAATCGACCTGCAACTTATTATCAGCTTGACTGCGGTATGTCTCATGATATTTAAATGTCATTAAAGGCCCCATTCAAGAATATGATGCCATTTTGAACAAGCACCAAACATACTACAGGGTGTTAGGGACTATGAATAACTAACAAAACATAATGTCTTATGTGGGAATCATACTTGACCTATTTAACTGGGCTTTCCAGTTATTTTGAATGGCTGTAACATTGCCAAGACTCGTAACATGTGACAAAACTAAATCTTAGACATTTGTGCCAAGATGTACTTTCTAAAGATCACAGTTGCTCAGTGGTATGGGTGTTAGGGATACCAAGCAGAAGGTCATCAGTTTGAATCCCAGTGCTGCAAGGTTGCTAGTGTTAGACCCTTGAGCAATGCCCATAATGATCAGCTGCTCCAGGGGCTGACCTTATGCTCTTACCCCAGCTTCCTGACAAGCTACTTATGCAAAGAACTGCATACTGCTGTAGTACTTCTTTTTGTGACAATGAAATGTTTTCTTTCTTTCTAACATAAATGTCTCTCATTTTTCCCAGGGTTCTGTTACTAAAGACACTGAAAATGTCCCTACCTGCCCCTCTCCCCTTACTTCACACTGTTCACTTGTTTTAGTTACATTAAATTACTTAGAATTGGCTTGGTTTTTGATTTATTTAGGTATATTTCCTGTTTTCTTACACTTGTGAACTTAATATCACTCAAGCTGTGTTTAATTATTGCATCTGGTTTTTTTGGGTTTTTTTTTTTTTTCAGATTTCTTTTATTTCCTTTAAACTGGCTGTGCTCAAGTATGTACTACATTTTGACTGTAGTGAATAAGGCAACTTACAATGTAAAAAATCCTGCCTCTTTTTTGGTTCCAGAATCTGCAGAATGTGAACTTCTTTTGCTGTATACAAAGTGCAAAGTCACACATTATTATTTTTTTTTTTACCATACATCAGGTACTCTAAAAACACAGAAAATCTGAATAATTTAGCTAAAATGTGTTGTATTTCACCAACCGGCAGATGAAATCTTGTTCAGTTCTCCCTTGCTTACATCTTCGACTTGCACCTTAAGCTCTGAGATGGCTTTCTTAACTTTATCAAAAGAGTGAACTGGGTCCAGTGTCACTTTCGACAAGTCCTCATATCCTGAGGGTCCAGAAAGAGACTGCCAGCTCTGTAGCCAGAACAGAGAGTTGATTTTATGATAATGACTATTTAATAATATCTCATGCATATCCCACAGAAAAACCCAGTTGCAACCATATTTTCCGACTGATATGTTGGAAAATACCTGTAAGAAATGAATGTGATCTTCAGAGTGAGAAAGCCTCTCCAGGTCGTTGTGTTTCATCTTCAGTAAGGTGATTTCTTCCTCCATTCGGCTCAGGTGTCTCTCAGCCTGAGTCACGAGGGCTGTTTCTTGGGCTCGGATCATCTCCTTGACATCAATATACCTCCTCTCCAGAGCCTGCATCATCTCAGTGAATATTCTCTCGTTCTCCTCCAACACACTCTGAGATGAGTGCTGTGGAGAATCAGGAAAGGAGAGGTTAGGCAGTGTAGTGCAGGTTCCTAAGATTATAATATAGTACAGCGGAGATAGAGAGCACTCCACTGGTTCATAAAAAAAACACCTTTAGAGACTCTGTAGCCTGCATCAGATCTTGCCACTTCTTCACTCTTTCATCAATCTTCTGCTGAGAGCTCATCAGTTTAGTACTAAGCTGTTTCTGCAGGAGTAAAATAGAGCTTATGTTTCCTGAGAATCATCACATGAGGATCCCATGTGTCTTGACAATGATGCATGTCATTGAAACTGCTAAAATTAGAGCTATTACAATATATTTTCCTTTATATGCAATAAATATGCTTTAATATTAAAACATTAGATATCAGGCTACTTTTTCATCTCGCAGAACAATTTATTTACATCTAAATAAATATCATAAGGAATGTTTTAGTAGAGGATTGTAGAAGAAATACTTACCTGTTTCTCTGTCCTCTCAGCTGCAGCTGAGACGATGTCGTGTTTTTTGTGTTCCTCCATGATGCACAGAACGCAGACACACGTCTGATCAGTGCGGCAGAAGACCTCCAGGAGTTTGTCATGTTCAGCGCAGATCTTTTCCTTCAGCTGTCCTGTTGCTGGCACCAACTTGTGCTTCATCAGTGCTGGATATTCATAGTGAGTCTGTAGATGAGTCTCGCAGAATGAGGTCAGGCATTGTAGACAGGATTTCACCGCCTTTATCTTTTTCACCAGGCAAAAATCGCAGAGTACATTTCGCTGGCTGTTCCTGCTGTCAGGTCTGGGGTTGCTGTATTTTCCGTAGGACTTTCCGCCGGAGCTGTAACGGCTCTGGTCTGCCACACTGCTACGTCGAGACATTTTGATTCCTCTTTGGAAATGCACTGGTTTGGTCTCTGAGTGTTTCAGTGAAACTAGTTTCAGTGAAACTGTTGTTAAACAGGTTTTATATTGGAGAATGTAAACAATGAAGAATGTCTAGAGCAAACCAGCAGGCATTGTTGGAGTTCAAACCTAGAGGGCGTGGCATAATGAAACATAGTTCTGACACCAATAAATTGCTTAGAGAAGGAACATCACAGTTGTACATTTCCATATACTGTATTGCATTTTAAATAAATTCCAAAACTTTTCGGTTCTTATTAAAGGGAAGAAAAAGATGTCGTTTTTGCATTCCCAAATGTTACAGAAAGCTGGAACCCAAGCAACGTCTGGCTGTAAAAGAGGTAGGGGGAAAATTAAGGGAACGTTTTCTGTTTGAAACCTTTTTTAATAGAGATGAAAGGCCTTCCCACTCTGCATTACTTAATGACTGAGCAATGTTCAAAAACAGGTAGAGTTACTTTGTAACAGTATGGAAATACACCTGAGTTGCATTTTCACATTACTCATTACATAACTATTAACAGTTGCAACTATTACAGCTAATGAAAACAGGTTTGTGGTCAGTGATTACAAAGCAGGAATGTATGGGTTTGGAAAGAGTTTATTAAAGTTTAATAGATTTTTCTTTTCATAAAAAAGGCTTTAAAATAAACCCAAGCATAAAATATGTTACATCTTAGAAAAAAGCCTACTATTTTCTTGTGATCAAAGCTTTCCGAAGACGAACCCAGAATCGCATGTTATTTATTGGGTTTCTACTCCACTTTAGATATGTATTGTTTTTCAGGTGCTTATGAAGCCCAAACACCTTCTTTGACTTCTGCTCCTCCACATCTTCCAGAATGATGATGATGATGTTAGCGTTGCCTTGCATCACTAGCCAAGACTGCGCCACCTCAAATTCGAAACGACACCAGGAACTCTCGATGAAGTGTTTCGATACGACCACGATAATTTTATGACTACCCATGATGCCTTCGTCTATAATGTTGGAGGTAATGGCCTTGCCAGCTTGAAAGTCCCGTTCATGGAGACAAAGGTGAATGGGTGGACTCCCATTTTCCAGATTTTCCACCAGTTCTTCCATGACCCAGGATTCATCTTTGCTGGAGTACATAACAAAGGCATCATAAGAGCATTCCTGCTGTCTGGAGGCGCTATAACCTTTTAGCAGGATATAGCCGTATCGCAGGTAAAACTGAAATTTGTAGGTCAAAATCGCTCCGAGAACAAACAAAGCGAGAGCACATATACATAACACAATTGTCATTCTTCTGATGTGTGCACAGGCTTCAATGTCAAAGTCAATAACTCTAATATTTGAGTCTCGTGACCATAATTTACATGAAATGTTAGTTGATTGTTGAAGTAGTTGTTGATGGTTCACAATCCATATCATAAAATCTACCTGTGTACAGGAACACTCGATTGGATTAAAGGACAGGACAAGATCTGAAAGATTAGCTGGTAGGTTTTGCAGAACATGAGGTGGGATGGTAAAAATGCTATTTCTTCCTAAATCTAACAATGTTAAGCTTCTTAGATTTGGATGGGTTCCAAAATCCACAACCGTCAACTTGTTTTGATTAAGAAACAAATGTCGCAGTCTAGAAAGGCTTTGAAAAGCCCTCCGGTCTATGTGCTGAATACCACAATTTGACATTCGAAGAATTTCCAAAGTTGTGACATTTTTAAATATATAACTTAGTGCATCTCCATAGAAATTGTTCCCTGCCAAGTTGAGTACTTTCAAACTACTTAGATAACTAAAGTTCATAGTGGCCAAAAATGTGCTCTGTGTGTATGAGATGTCCAGATACTGTAAATACTTGAGACTTTTAAAAAAATTAAATTGTCGAAGTAATGACTTCAATTTTGTCCACTGAATATCCAAAATCTTTAGGGATTCAAGTCCAGAGAATGGATTTTTGCTCAGATATATTACGTCATTAAAGCTCAGGTTAAGGGTCTGAATATTTGGCATCCCTGTGAAAAACTGTGAACAACAATCAAATAACTTCAATCTGTTAATACTTAGATCGACATGCTGGAGTTTGGGCAAGTCCCTCAGACCTCTAAAAACCATTTTATGATACTGCATCACTAATATTTCTAACAAATGTAGATGTGAAAGCTCCAGTGTAAAAGGCAGTCGACTGTGATGAATGTAAAGTTCTTTAAGCCGATGAAATGTTGGAACCTGCTGCAAGCCTCCTATATAGCCTTCTCTCAGAGTGATTTTTGTTGCATTGACCATGCAGCGGAATACATTGAATTCAGAATCTGAATATTCCCTTTGAATAAAATTGATTTCTTTAAAATTGATCAAACACAGACCATAAAGATAATCAGCATCTGGTGTCTTTATCACCTTGTCTAGTCTGTAGTTTCCTATGCTGAGTTTTCCAACGTTAAGTCCACTGAGAGCTTTTAGACCATCCTTCATTGCATCAAATGAAACAAAGGCACTCTGTATGTTTAGCTCTTTAAGGTACATGTCCTTAAATGCTCCTGGTTCAATGTGTAATATCGGGTTGCTGGAGAGTATTAGAGTGATATTTCCCCTCATCTGTCTCAGTACAGCTGTGTGACTTACTTTTAAGCTGGATATGTTATTAGCATGCAGGTCCAGTACGCAGAACTCTTTAAAGTTGATCATGAATAGTGGAAGAGCAATTGTTTGAATCTTGTTAGTTCCGGCTTTTAGTTCCTGAAGCTTGGTGAGATTGTTGAACTGGACATTTAAAGACAGCAGGCCAGTGTCCACCAGAAACAATCTCTGTAATTTATATAATGAGTTCAAGCTGTCAGGAGCGGTATATGAAATGGGATTTCCAGTAAGAATTAGAGTAGTCACATTCTTCACATTGTGGAAAGCATCATCAGCAATGTACTGGATTTGGCATCTGGAAGGCCAAAAGGTACAAAATAATACTGTTACTTTAATATTTATTAAAAGTAAGTGGAAGCATTAGTATTTAGCAATGATCATCACATGGACAGAACTCTTTACCGTGTGAGGTCCAGGACCTGTAGATCATACAGCGGAGGAAATAGATGCTTTTGTAAAGAAGGCAAGAGGTTAAAACTGAAGTCCAGCGTCTCTACAGAGGAAGGAATACTGGTAGGTATGTAGGTGAGATTCCTTCCTTCACAACAATAATGTCGATCGTTTCCAATCTATGTGCCAATATGATATGAGTTTGGTAAGACTCACTCTTAAGCACATGGAACTTTTTTTTTTTAATAAATGTACACTTTAACAGTCAGACAAATGAACATCATCACAGCAATCATTAAATTGACCAAAATGTTACAATAATAACTTTATAACATACCTTTATGCAGTCCTCTCCATTTCCATTTTGGATGAGATTGAAGACCATGAGGAGGAATATTCCTCCAGCTATACAAAAGGCAGTCATACTATTAAGAAAGGATGGCCAAAATCATTCTGAGACATCAAACTGAGTGTAAATTTCAGTTAAGGAAGTTCACGTCACATGTGAAATGAGGTATTGGACAATCATTTTGAATAAGGTCTACCAAAAAAGGGAATCTGTAATCACATGATGTCGGCAAAAAAACTACACATGAAATTCCCTGATCTTATTTAAATAATTATGCTGACTGGGTTTGACCTCAAACCAACACTTCAGTTCTCCTGGCCTTCTACAGTATACTCAATCCACTTAATCACATACTTTAATAGTATTCAATAAGAATTGCGGTTTAGTTTGTGATTTATTATAATGGATTTTTTTATACTTTAAGTCTATGGTTGAGAGAGATGTCAGGACATGCTACTGTTTTTCTATTTGTGTAAATTTGTAATATACAAAACAGCTTGCGCCTGTTTCAGTATTGTTAAATAAATATTACATATTCACTTCAGTGTGAAGTCACTTTTAGCCACAGCTTGTGATCAATACAATTCATAATGTTGTAATATCTCAAAAAACAACTAAGCCCAATAATGTTTATAACACAAATCAGCCCAAACACAGCGCACACAATTGACATAAGTGTTATTTAATCTTTTTCATATGGGGGACAACTCCAGAAAAGTAAACATTTGCACTTTGTAAATGGATGTAAGCAAGTCTCATTTCCTTTTCTTCTGAAAAAAAAAGACATTCCATGTACAAAAATGAATATGACTGATTTAGACTGAGCATTCCAGGAAAGGATTAAGATAAAATCTTTGACTCTGCGTAAATAAGCACAAGCACAAATTATTTACTTTGGAAACTTTTATTCTATTTCATAAGAAAGTTCCACCAATTTACTAACCCGGTGTGGGGGAAAGACTCAGTTTTCTGTGATCACAGCTTTCCGAAGACGAACCCAGAATCGCATGTTATTTATTGGGTTTCTACTCCACTTTAGATATGTATTGTTTTTCAGGTGCTTATGAAGCCCAAACACCTTCTTTGACTTCTGCTCCTCCACATCTTCCAGAATGATGATGATGATGTTAGCGTTGCCTTGCATCACTAGCCAAGACTGCGCCACCTCAAATTCGAAACGACACCAGGAACTCTCGATGAAGTGTTTCGATACGACCACGATAATTTTATGACTACCCATGATGCCTTCGTCTATAATGTTGGAGGTAATGGCCTTGCCAGCTTGAAAGTCCCGTTCATGGAGACAAAGGTGAATGGGTGGACTCCCATTTTCCAGATTTTCCACCAGTTCTTCCATGACCCAGGATTCATCTTTGCTGGAGTACATAACAAAGGCATCATAAGAGCATTCCTGCTGTCTGGAGGCGCTATAACCTTTTAGCAGGATATAGCCGTATCGCAGGTAAAACTGAAATTTGTAGGTCAAAATCGCTCCGAGAACAAACAAAGCGAGAGCACATATACATAACACAATTGTCATTCTTCTGATGTGTGCACAGGCTTCAATGTCAAAGTCAATAACTCTAATATTTGAGTCTCGTGACCATAATTTACATGAAATGTTAGTTGATTGTTGAAGTAGTTGTTGATGGTTCACAATCCATATCATAAAATCTACCTGTGTACAGGAACACTCGATTGGATTAAAGGACAGGACAAGATCTGAAAGATTAGCTGGTAGGTTTTGCAGAACATGAGGTGGGATGGTAAAAATGCTATTTCTTCCTAAATCTAACAATGTTAAGCTTCTTAGATTTGGATGGGTTCCAAAATCCACAACCGTCAACTTGTTTTGATTAAGAAACAAATGTCGCAGTCTAGAAAGGCTTTGAAAAGCCCTCCGGTCTATGTGCTGAATACCACAATTTGACATTCGAAGAATTTCCAAAGTTGTGACATTTTTAAATATATAACTTAGTGCATCTCCATAGAAATTGTTCCCTGCCAAGTTGAGTACTTTCAAACTACTTAGATAACTAAAGTTCATAGTGGCCAAAAATGTGCTCTGTGTGTATGAGATGTCCAGATACTGTAAATACTTGAGACTTTTAAAAAAATTAAATTGTCGAAGTAATGACTTCAATTTTGTCCACTGAATATCCAAAATCTTTAGGGATTCAAGTCCAGAGAATGGATTTTTGCTCAGATATATTACGTCATTAAAGCTCAGGTTAAGGGTCTGAATATTTGGCATCCCTGTGAAAAACTGTGAACAACAATCAAATAACTTCAATCTGTTAATACTTAGATCGACATGCTGGAGTTTGGGCAAGTCCCTCAGACCTCTAAAAACCATTTTATGATACTGCATCACTAATATTTCTAACAAATGTAGATGTGAAAGCTCCAGTGTAAAAGGCAGTCGACTGTGATGAATGTAAAGTTCTTTAAGCCGATGAAATGTTGGAACCTGCTGCAAGCCTCCTATATAGCCTTCTCTCAGAGTGATTTTTGTTGCATTGACCATGCAGCGGAATACATTGAATTCAGAATCTGAATATTCCCTTTGAATAAAATTGATTTCTTTAAAATTGATCAAACACAGACCATAAAGATAATCAGCATCTGGTGTCTTTATCACCTTGTCTAGTCTGTAGTTTCCTATGCTGAGTTTTCCAACGTTAAGTCCACTGAGAGCTTTTAGACCATCCTTCATTGCATCAAATGAAACAAAGGCACTCTGTATGTTTAGCTCTTTAAGGTACATGTCCTTAAATGCTCCTGGTTCAATGTGTAATATCGGGTTGCTGGAGAGTATTAGAGTGATATTTCCCCTCATCTGTCTCAGTACAGCTGTGTGACTTACTTTTAAGCTGGATATGTTATTAGCATGCAGGTCCAGTACGCAGAACTCTTTAAAGTTGATCATGAATAGTGGAAGAGCAATTGTTTGAATCTTGTTAGTTCCGGCTTTTAGTTCCTGAAGCTTGGTGAGATTGTTGAACTGGACATTTAAAGACAGCAGGCCAGTGTCCACCAGAAACAATCTCTGTAATTTATATAATGAGTTCAAGCTGTCAGGAGCGGTATATGAAATGGGATTTCCAGTAAGAATTAGAGTAGTCACATTCTTCACATTGTGGAAAGCATCATCAGCAATGTACTGGATTTGGCATCTGGAAGGCCAAAAGGTACAAAATAATACTGTTACTTTAATATTTATTAAAAGTAAGTGGAAGCATTAGTATTTAGCAATGATCATCACATGGACAGAACTCTTTACCGTGTGAGGTCCAGGACCTGTAGATCATACAGCGGAGGAAATAGATGCTTTTGTAAAGAAGGCAAGAGGTTAAAACTGAAGTCCAGCGTCTCTACAGAGGAAGGAATACTGGTAGGTATGTAGGTGAGATTTCTTCCTTCACATGAATAGTGTCGATCGTTTCTAACCTGTTTGAGTTGAAAATGTGAAAATGATTTGAATTTGGAAAGACTTACTCTATGCATTATACAAAATAAACAAACTCATCCAGTGATACATTTGTAACATACCTTTGTGCACTCATCTCCATTTCCATTTTGGATGAGAATGAAGACCATGAGGGGGAATATTCCTCCAGCTATACAAAAGGCAGTCATATTGTTGTGAAAGGATGACCAATATCCAACAATGGCATCAAGCTAAGTGTGAAACTCAATCTGTGAGAAACTTGATCTATGCACAAAACAGGGAACTAATCCAGATAACAGATAATGGCGTCACTTGTGAAATTACGACTTTATGACAATAATGTTAAATAACACCTACAGAAAGGGGTTGAAACTCATCAGTCCTTAATCAATGAATGAATCAATTAATTAATTATTAAATACAAACCTGCATTTAGACAGTGGGAGAAAAGCAGAGAACCCAGAGGAAACACAAATATGAGGAGAACATTCAAATCTCTGCACAAACAGAAACCTGAGATCAGGATCAAACCCAGGTCCTTGGAGCTATCAGGTGGCAATGCTCACCACGGAGAATTTGACAAATCATTAGGCAACAAATCAAGCGTGCCATCCACATTTGGATTTTTTCAGTGTACATAAGTGACTCTCACTTTCTGTTTTTTTAAAGGATATTCCATATACAAACACAACACAACGTGTAGGTTACCAAGCAAAGTATCCGGTGAGTTTTAATTGAAAAATACAACAGCAATTAGTTTCTTAACAAAGCACAATAACTATATTGACATCCTACTTAGGTAATTAGCTATTCTGATACACTACATGGCCAAAACCATGTCGTCATCTGACTATCAAAAACCATATCTGGTTCTTCCCCAAACCGTTGCCGCAAAGGTTGAAGCACAAGATTGTATATATTGTCTTTGTATGCAGATGAATTACAATTTCCCTTCACTGGAACTAAGAGGCCCAAAACTGTTCCACTATGACAAATACCCCTGCTTACAAAGTGAAGTTGATGAAAACATGGTTTGACAAGGTTGGAGTGAAAGAATTTGAGTGGCCTGCACAGAGCGCTGACCTCAACCACACAGGACACCCCTGGGATGAACTGGAATGCAGACTTCACCAACATCAGTGCCTGACCTCATTAAAGGTGTACAATGTAGGATTCAAGGGGATCTATTAGCAGAAATGGAATACAATACTCATATCTATGCTTTCATTAATGTAGAATTATCTGTAAATATGAATCGTTGTATTTTTGCAAGCTTGGAATGAGCCCTTTATATCTACATAGAGCGTGGATCCTCTTCCATGGAGCCTTCATGTTGCGCTGCGCCAGGATCCCAGAACAGACAAACCTCTAGTGAGCACCTTCCATGTTTCTATGTTTTCACTTGTGACAGCGTGAATCCGAAAGTAAGCACCAAACAGAAGACAAAGTTTGAGAACCCAAAATTTGAAAAATAGAGGATAATACTTCTTATTTAGCATTGAAAAACAAGAGACTATAAATGTAAGTACTTGGGGTTACACTACAGGCACATGACGACCACTGAACATTCTAATACATGTTTGGAAAGGGAGGAGTAAGAGAGGGGCATTCAGGTGGTTGAATCTTACATAGTGAACCTTTAATGCACTTGTGGTTAAATCAGCAATTTACTACAGCCATGCTCCAATATCTAGTTATTATACAACCTGAATTCCAGAAAAGTTGGGTTGTCCTTTAAATTTAAATAAAATGAAAACTAAAAGACGTTTGACTGGCACTGTGGTTAAGTGGTTAGCACTGTTGCCTCACAGCGAGAAGGTCCTGGGTTCGAGCCCTGGGTTCGGCGCAGGTGCCTTTGTGCGCGGAGTTTGCATGTTATCCCCGTGTTCATGTGGGTTTCCTCTGGGTACTCCGGTTTCCTCCCACAGACCAAAGACATGCACAGAGGGGATTAGGCTAATCGGTGACTCTAAATTGCCCGTAGGTGTGAATGGTTGTCTGTCTCTGTGTGTTGCCCTGCAGTGGATTGGTGACCTGTGGAGGGTGTGTCCTGCCTCTTTCCCGATGTCAGCTGGGATTGGTGCCAGCTTCCCCCTGCGACCCTGAACAGGATTAAGCGGCAGAAGACGAATAAAAGACTTTCAAATCACATGAGCCAATATTTTATCCACAACAGAACATAGATAACATAAATGTTTAGCCTGAGAAATTGTACAATTTTATGTACAAAATGAGATCACTTCTAATTTGATGCTTGCTACAGGTCTCAAAATAGTTGGGACAGGGGCATGTTTACCATGGTGTAGCATCTCCTCTTCTTT
>JAQMCW010000037.1:16139220-16149253 GCA_030068335.1 Chrysichthys cranchii | reverse complement strand
CACCACTTCAACAGTGAAATCTGGTTTAATCTAGGTTAAAACAAACAATTTCAACACATTTTCACTTTATGTTCATTTAAATCCCACTTTTATTTTGTGGTATCAGAAATATGAACGCTGGTGGGCTTTTTAGGGGAGAAAAACCGTTAAACTCAACATCACCATAATGCACCAGTTACATATCAACTACTTTGACATTTAGTTTGAAGACCCTCTAGACTTTCTATTTTCTCACCTTTTCTGTCAATAATGGACTTGCATCCCATCCACAGTATATTTGTACCTCACACTCAGCGTTCCTTGGAAAGGCTCTGGATCTACCATGACCTGAGTACGACAAAGTTTTTCTGAAAATGAATGAATGAACAAATACACCACAATTAGTTTGCTTATTTTTTACATGACGCTAGCTAGCTGTCAGTAAATAATCTTGTCACACAGACATAACTTACAGTAATTTTGTAGCAGTATGGGTTAGCTAAACACATAATGCTATCACAGAGCTGTTCTGTGAATTAGTTTATTTTACTGCCAGGAACATTATAGTGAAGGCTGCTGGCTCATTTATAATTCGTTTAAAACTGTTGATTAATAAGCATACCAGGTGCTAAGGTATGAAAAGTCCCAGCTAAGAAATTTTACATCAAAATTGGTTGAACTCGTTTTTGACTGAAAATGACTTTTCTTTTTTTTTTTTTTACAGTGGTGTATGAAAGTTTGTGAACCCTTTAGAATGTTCTATATTTCTAGATAAATGGGACCCAACACATCATCAGATTTTCTCACAAGTCACAATTTAACAAATAAGACAAAATATTATACTTAGGCATTTGTTTACTGAGGAAAAAGATCCAATATCACATATCTGTGTGTGTCAAAAGTACATGAAACACTTGGATTAGCAGTTAATTTGAGGTGAAATTAGAGTCACCTGTTTTCAATCAGTGGGACTACAATCAGGTGTCAAGTGGGAGCCATGTTTTATTTAAAGAACAGATCTTTCAAAGTCTAATCTTCACAACACGTTTGTGGAACAGTAGCATAGCATGAACCAAAGAGATCACCGAGGACCTCAGAGCGAGTTGTTGATGTTCGTCAGGCTGGACAAGGTCACAAAACAATCTCTCAATAGTTTAGACTCCACCTATCCAGTCAGACAGACAGCAGAAATTCAAGATCATTTTTACCTTCTGCAGGACTCAACCAGCAAAGATCACTCCAAGAGCAAGACATAACAGTCTGCGAAGTCTTAGTAGAACCCAGCGTTACATCTAAGCAACCAAAGGCCTCTGTCTCATTGTGAATGCTAATATTCATGATGTTAATGTTCATAAATCTCCAGAACATTGAAGAACAATGGTGTGCATGGCAGGGTGGCAAGGAGAAAGCCACTGCTCTCCAAAAAGAACAATGTTGTCTGTCTATAGTTTTCTTAAGGTGACAAATGAGATCCACCTAGAACTTTTTGTTTTAAAGAAGTGTTCTGTTTGGAGAAAGGAAACCACTTTTAAAGAACTTTATCCCATGTATGAAACATAGAGGTGGTAGGATCATGGTTTGGGCCTGTTTCGCTGACTCTGAGCCAGGACAGCTTGCCGTCATTGATGGAACAATAAATTCTGAATTACACCAGTGAATTCTCAAGGAAAATGTCCCTAAGCACACAGGACATTCTACTAAAGAAGGGTTAAAGAATAAACTAAATGTTCTGAAATGGCCAAGTCAGAGTCCTGACCTTAAATGGTTGAGCAGATCTGCTGAACAATATTTATTTTTAAGAGTACTAGTGGGGGAAAAAAAACACCAGCAGTCTCCTGTCGGTTTCTCATTCTGCTGCAACAAGCTATTGGGCTAGCTATTTTTACTGACCTCTGTATTTTAAGATGAATAGAGCTTTTGTTCATAAAATGAGAGGAACAAATTTTACACGAGAGCCAAAAGTGTATTTTTCGTTTTATTTTACTATGTAAAAACAAAGTTTTTACTTTAACAATAAAGTTTTAATTTCAGTAAGATACCCTACACTTTAATGGCAACGAACGTTTTGATGTAGCGGTCCCAACAATCCTCCAACTCCAACTCCAGGCATTGAAGAAATCTGACAGCTGCTGATTGGCAGGAGCCACAGCTATTAAGAGAAAGAGCATCAGCACATTAAAGCAAGCAAAAGTCCTACAACAGTGAAAAGGTTTCAGGACTGGAGTTCAGTAAACGACAGGTGAGCAAGAGTTTTTATTTGCATCGTAGAGTTTGTATTCCCTCAGCTGAAGTTGGTCTGCCAGAGAACTCGAGATAGTAGGTGGTTACTAAGAGGAAGTGGTTGTGATTCTTCACATCTTTTGTTTCAAACTGTCATATCAGGCAAGAATGCGTGACGCATAATCCCTCAGATCTTCTGTCTCAACTGTCTAGAGCAGTGAGTCTCAAACTTTCTCTAATGCAAAAAGTCAGGCCCAACACTTGTATTGTCTCTCTATAAACATGAATTATTAAAAAATGATCTATCGAACTTTGGGATCCACCGATCTCATGAGTTTGAGCTAGCATCCAAACAATATTCCTGACAGGCTAGAGACCAAAATACAGAGAGATTAGCTAACATAGAAATCATAGTAGATAGTTTCAAAGGTTCATGAAGCATATGCCTGTTGCCAGATTTAAGAGCCCAGAAATAATGTTCCACCTACTACAGCTACACAATTCTATGGAGAGAGGATTCTCAAACAAGCCATTATAAACTCATGACATGGGTTTTTTTTTTTTAGCCAGAGGTAAAGCACAGCACAGAGGGGCAAACACATTTACTGCGCTAACTATAACCATGTTATGATAAACTGGCTTTTATTTTTGACCCTAGCATTTGTGCAAAGCATGTGCGATCCATGCTAGAGTGGATTAGATCTTGTACAGTCTATAGCTGAACTGCATCAACACGTGTTACCGATGGATGTGTGCTCAACATAACAGCATCTCCCAAAGGTGTTTTTAGAGCACAAATAGGCAGGCAAGGGGTACGATTTTGTGCAGCACTGAAACGGAAACATTTAATTCTCTGGTTACTTAATGAAATTTAATGTTGATGTGTGATATACTTGTACAGTGAATGCAAAATGCAGCTTTGGCAAACGAGCCAACCCCTAAAGTAGGTTTACATGCAGCATTATTCCATCACTACATTAGATCATCGCAACAGTGTTCATCACAGCCGTGTTTAGAAATCTGTATGAGCAAACATTTCCTATGAGAACCAACCATAGCCAAAAATAAATGACAACTACTAAAAAGAAAAAAAAGAAAAAAAAAAAAAAACACATTTCATGAAAAGTGTCAAGCAAAACAAATATTCGCCACTATAAAAAAAAAATTCAAAAAAACCAAAATGGGTAGTCAAGAACCTTTATTTATCCATATGTGTGCGCCACTCAAAGATGGGGTAAAGACATGGAACAAGATCATGACCACTTAAGAGAGCAATCAAAATATGGATCAAAGGTGTTGCAACTTTTCTTTCTTTTTTTTTTTTTGTTTTTGTTTTTTTAAACCTTTTTTTTTTTCCTTTCTACAATGCGACCAGCTGATGGACAGGGAAAATTAAAAGACAGCAGTAACAGCATAAACATTTTCATATACAGAAAAGCGAAACAGAAATTGCCTAAAGTCAAAAGTAAAATATGTTGGTTAGTATACAAACATAGGGAGAAGAGCCAAACCATTTTCTATTACAGCTCAACATACATTTCTACACAGCATGCATTAAGGCACCTATCTAACACAATGGAAACAAACAAAAAAAAAAAAGCCTATGCTATGAATTGAAGCACAATTATCCAAAATGGGAGAAAAAAAAAATTCTATAATGTTCACACCCATAAAAACGGTATTCCTCTTTTTCCCTTTCAGATTACCCAAACCATATTTAAAAAAATACATCAGTATGTAAAAGATCTTCCCCCACACACAGTACTTTAAGTAGAAAGTGTATCTTCATGGAATTTTGAAAGAAATTAATCAAGAGCAAGCTATTTTATTTGCACTGATAATTACACACGATCTATTACACTAAATTTTTTTTTCTTTTGATAATTTCCTGCATGTATCCAGAATATAAGTTAACTACAGGTTATATATATATTTATATATATATATATATATTTATGGATGTCTGCACTAGCTCTATAGCGATGACATTAGGATTGAATGCAAATATACACAATTTACCCATTAGTAACAAGTTGTAGAGTACCAAAGGGAACTAGTTAAACAATGCTTTAGAGGAAACATTGAGATCAAATTACACTGAATTGAAAGTATATAAGGATTTATAATCTGCCATATTAGGTATTTCAAAGTCAGTTGTTCAGTCAGAGCATTTGAAAGAAACGATTCAATTTGCGGCCGCCGCTCTGAACAAGCACAAGTTTCCTGCAGTTCATTTTAAGAATGAAGCTGCCTGACCACAAGCTCATCGGTGAAAGTATGCTACAACTTTAAGTTACCTCTCCTGTTCGTCATTAATTTGACCGTTACTCAGATTTTAACTGCTGCTGAAAGCAGTTGTGACTCGAGTTTAAATAACTCTGAACTCATTTTTATGCAGATAACTCGCACCTTTGCCTATAGCTTGACCAGAGCCAGTAAAAACTTTCAAGCACCATCCTATTTCCAAAATAAAGATGGTAAAGACATACTGGGCCTTACCAAAAAAAAAAAAAAAAAAAAATTTGCTCAATGTGTAAAAGAACTGCACACGCACCTATACATATGTATATAAAAATCAACACCTATTTACAAATGATATCTGAACAGGCCATGAAGAAGACACAATGAGTAAAGATGCATGGACTTTGTTTGAAGGGGATGGGCTCCTCCAGGCTCCAAAAAACTTTACTTGGTCACCAGTTACATGTCTAAAGCTGAAAACAGGCTCTGGCGTAAATCCAGCCCAAGTTCTTCCCTACGGTACAAGTAAGAGCGTAACTGGCCTGGTCATCAAGCGTGAAATTGCTACATTATCGTACAGATGTCAAACTAAAAGCAGCAAGCTCTATATGCACATTGTGCAGGATCAGCTCGATATCAAATCATACCAGTTAAAGAAATTCCTCACTCTTAAAATGCCAAGTTAAGAGTTTAACCAGAAGTTTATTTTTAACGTCTCTTCAAGATCTGTCTGTAACCCCCAGACTAAGCTTTAGATTTTCCTTTCATCCTAGGTCTACAAAGCCAAAAAAGAAAAAGAAAAGAAAAAAAAGAAAAATTTGGATCCGAGATTGGCCTGACAACGAATTTGGGACAAACTGTAAAATAGCAGCCACCTTAGTGGTGGACTTGATCAATGTGAATTCTGTGGTGCCTTGAGAGGGAGGAGGAGTGATTGAAACCCTTTCCACACTGAGAACACCTGTATGGTTTATCACTCTGCAAAATCCTCTGTTTTAGGATGGTCGTGGGAGGGAAGCCCTTTCCTGTGGGAATAGCACTGTAAGACGTCTTCTCATCCAAATGGACACGCTGGTGTCTCGCAAGAGAAGACGAATGATTAAAGTTCTTGCCACAGTGGGCACAAGTGTAGGACTTGCCATCGGAATGAGTTCTCTGGTGCCTGGACAGCGATGAAGAGTGATTGAAGCTCTTCTCACAGTGGTTGCAGCTGTATGGCTTTTCACCTGTGTGCATATCCCTCTTCATGGGAGTATTAAACGGGAACTCCTTATCAGGCTGGGCATACAATTTGGCCTCCAGGTGGACTTTGTGGTGTCGCGACAGGGACGAGGAGTGATTGAAACCTTTGTCGCACTGAGAGCATCGGTAGGGCTTGCCACCCTGGTGCACCAGCTGGTGCTTCTTCAAGTGGCGCTTTCTTACAAAGCTCTTCCTGCACTGGTTACACTTGTAGGGTTTCTCACCAGAGTGGATCCGCTGGTGTTCTCTCAAAGTAGCAGCCGCCGCGAAGCACTTGCCACACTGCGAGCAGCGATGCGGCTTGTCACCAGCATGGGTCTTCTGATGCTGTTTCAAATTCGAAGCGGTGGCAAAGCCTTTCCCACACTGGGGGCAGGTAAACGGCTTCTCACGAGCATGCAGCTCCTGATGTTTCTTTAGATGGCGTCTGCGGACAAAACTCTTCCTGCACTGAGTACATTTGTAGGGTTTGTCATCAGAATGCATTTTCATATGCTCTCTGAGCGTGATGGCCGCCGCAAAGCTCTTCCCACACTCTGAGCATCTGTGCGGCTTTTCAGGGGAGTGCATCATCTGATGTGGTTTGAGGTTGAACGCATCGATGACCCCTTTTCCAACCATCTCCACACCAGTGGTGGCGTAGCCCTTCTCCTTCATGTGTATTTTCATATGCCCTCTCAGACTAGCTTCCACAGCAAAGCTCTCACCACACTGGATACAAATGTAAGGATGGGTCGCTTTATGGATTTCAAAGTGTTGGTGCAGATCGGTCATGCTGCCAAATATCTCCCCGCACTCGTTGCACTGAAGACCCTGGGCTTCATGAATGATGACGCCGTTCTCCGACTCCACAGTCAGCTCTCCCCCGTGGTCTGTCTCCACCTTCACCACATGCTCCGCGCCAGCACCGCCCATCTCCGCCTTCAGCAGCACTTCGCCAAGCAGAGCCTCGTTGCCCTTCATGTCTGCACCTCCGAAGTACTGCGGGTCGTGATGCACCTCGGATTTAATGGACTTTATGTAGTCGTGATCTGTCTCCATTACGGCATCGACGCAAGCCACAGCCCCAAGATCTCCATGAATGGCCTCCAGGTCGAGTCTCTTATCCTCTTGGGTCATAATTTCTGTCTCCGCTGCATAGTGCAAGTCACCGACTTGCGTGTGAGTTATGACACACTCAGACCCCAGCGTGTCAAGGCCTGGTGTGTCACACTCAGTCTCTGACTCAGCCATCAGGACACACTCCAGCCTGACGACTTCCGTCTTCCCGTTTAAGTGAAACTTAGCGCTGCTCTAGGAGCACCGCTTTCTCAGAATAAAAATGCTTAGGACCTCTGTGGTCGGCACGAGGGATCCGGCCTGTTGGGAAAACAACGAAACACAAACTTACAAATGCTTTCCACACACACAGAACATAGTGTGAAAAATTAAGAGACAATTAGTAATAATAATAAATGATGCGTGATCATCCTTAGTAGTCTTCGTACAATGCTCTTCCCTTAAACTTAGCACTTGACCTCTGGATGAACCTGTAAAACAGAAGATTACTGCACGCTGCTTGACTAGCAGGCTAACACCTGTAGTGCTGAGGTGAACACCACAACCACCACATTTCATCCTGAACACACAACAAGTAAAGACAAGGGCACATGATTTAAACACAAACATGACCATTAAAAGACAGAGCAAAAAGAATTCAAAATTAAATAAACAAACAAACCAGGCTACCTGGCTATTCCCATTAAGCTAGTTAGCAAATCTCTGTATTGCTAAAAAACGGGCTAGTGTTAGCCGATAGAAGGTTGTTTTTGAGCTAACATAGCTGGCTAGGTAATACCTGTTAAAGTGCACATCAGTTTCCACATCAAGTCCGACACTAAGAAGAATAATTACCCATAAAGCAGGAGTTTCTACAAGCGCACTATTAAACTTTCTTCATAAATGTTTAACGGGAAACCTCCCAGCGTTCATCTACACAGAGAGAGAAAACACGGGAATGCCATTGTTGGCTAAGTTAGCTGGCTAAATAGCTTGGCTAGTTAGCTTCCCGAAGCCCGCAATATCAGCTAACTAGCTGGCTAACTAGCAATTTGGCTAAAACAAATGAGATTTCCTGTCTCGAATAAAGCGCATAAACTGCCGTGCGGTGTTGTACCCGGTTTATCAGCGCCGTGTTTAAACCCTGGAGCGGCCAGTCCCCAGCTCTGACTCAGCCTCTTCAGAGAATTACAACGCCTTTCGCGGTGGGCATCTTGTGCAGCTCAGACTGCGAGAGCTAACTAGCTCTAAAATGGCCGCCGCTAGCTTCCGCCCTCACACAGCCATGTAGCTACGCAACTCGGGCTCCAGCGCAGCTACCGCCATGAAGAAAACACACACTCGCCGTAACGTGGCCCGTGCACTGCGCCAAACGTACAGCCGGAAAACGAGAAATCGTTCATGAAACCACCCCAGCTGAGAATCACGACTTTTTAAAAGCGGATTTCGGGTAAAATTGCTAACTATTACCGAGCCACCTCGCAAAAAGCCCGGGAAAGGCGTCCCCCATCTTACATAACCAACAGCCCTTTGTCGTCACAAACTACTGAAAAATAAACCCGCGCGTCAATGTAGCGCGATGCTAAACTAACTGTAACCGTGTCCGAGTTTGTTCGGGGTCAGAAGCCGTCCCAGAGCGGTGAGGATCCGGCTCGAGCTAACGACGACATCTTTGGAGCACACATTGTGAGCTGGGTGAAACAACATGGCCTACCGTCGTGCTAAGCCCAAAGCACAGCGCTACATCCAGCGCACTACAGGCTACCGCCATTAACCCCAATGACGTTCACAGTCCACAAACTCACACGGATCACACACGACCTTCACAAACGCTCCCAAATGACCAGCGCGACAACACGGCGTGTAGCCAAACCCGGTTTAATCTCGGATTGCAGCTAAAGACAAATAACATCGTCATTATAGCACGCTAGTTAGCCGCTTAGCTAGCTACGCTCGGTTGTAAAGTTGAACCTGAAAGCTCGGATTAATCGGGATACGAAAAATAACCTGTCCAATTATGGCTGAAAACGAGAAATCAACGCGATTTACAGACTTTCCAACCTGTTTGTCCTCTGATCGGTGTGAAAGACAGCGGAAGAAGGGCTATTGGTAGGCTTTCGGGACTCGGCGGCCTATAAAGCTCGAAGCTTGTTTGCGTCCACACAGCACGGCGGCGCTCGGAAACTCGCACACACTGACTGGAGCAGGAGCGTTGAAACACCTCACACTTTCTGGCGCCAAGTGCGTTTAAGCGCATGAGCAAAAAGACGAGCTGTGAGCCGCTCGCGCGCTGCTGCCCCCTAGCGGACCGGCGCTGGGACCCTGAGGCCATTGTGTAGAGCCGAGCGGCTTTAGTTAAAATAGATGGCAGACAAGCAAGCAGACACTTTAGATATCTCCTTTCAAACGATGCTGTTACTAATAACATCACTTAACGCACAGCGCACCTGGCTTACTTACTATGCTTCAAACTCTGTCTCGGGGTTTACTGTGACGTCTCAAAAGCCGTGCTCCTTCTGCACCACATTAGGTGGTCACGAGCCGTGACACTTCCGTTGGTGTGAGGTGATTTTTATTTATTTATTTTTTTCAAAGAAATGTTCAACTTTAAGAACACTAATCAGCCTTCAATCTTAATCAAGACGGTTTATTTTATCATTGCAGCCGCCATGGGGCGCTTTTTCCGTCTTTATGCGACATCTCACCCGAATATATACAGTATGCTGAATACGGAAGTCGAAACAGGAAGTCAAATGTCTCTGAGGCCCCCTAGTGGCCGGCTGCAGTACAGCGTTTCATGTGAGACAATGGGACAGTCGGAGGGAGAACTTCCATTTTAAAGGCCTACTATGGAGGAGTTTGAGGCTCTCTGGTAGCAGAAGCGGAGGACAGACATCTCAAAAGTAAATAGACACCCCCAGTTACATTTTATCTATGTGGACACCATCTGGAGCTTCAAACCTGTTAAAATGCTCTTGTTTTTTATTTCAGATTACACTATATTATAGTTTATATATATATATAAAATCACTGGCCCACCCACCTGAGGTGAAGAGAGATTTTTAAATGTCATGTCTTTTTTTATTTTATTTCAAAGCTAATCTGTATATAATCTATCATAAATTGGCAGGTTTGACAGTAGGTTGAGCAAAATTAATTCTTATTTTGTGATATAATTATTCCATTGCATCGATCTATATATATATATATATATATATGTGTGTGTGTGTGTGTGTATATATATATATATATGTGTGTGTGTGTGTGTATGTATGTATGTATGTATGTATGTATGTATGTATGTATGTATGTA
>JAQMCW010000037.1:16113730-16125468 GCA_030068335.1 Chrysichthys cranchii | reverse complement strand
CTTACAAGGAAATACACACAATGTAGTTTGGGGGGAAATGTGATGTCCTCTCTGGAGGACATTGGGGTCTCAGGAGGGGATATATATATATATAATATAATTTCCCCCAGTGCTGACAGGAGAGTAACCTAGTAACCTTACAAGACATCTGGCATCATTTTACCAAAAGGGAGGGTCACTGACATTTGTAAACTTGTGCCAAATATTTGCCAAATGGCACTGTTTAGCAAATACAGCTGAGAAAATTCAAAGCTCTGAATGTAAAGAGGATAAGTTATCACCATATAACAATGTTATCATTACATGTTTTACACAATCAGCAGGTTTTATACCGTATTTTACTTCACTTCAGCATTTTTTAAGCACGGGAGCTCAAATAATTCTTTCACTCAAAACGCCACATCCTCCGTCACGTAAATATTTCCCTTGTATGTTCACTCACCCTGTTGTTCCCTGCGCTCTATTGCTTGTTTGTCAGAGAGAGAGTTAATATTTAAAAAAAAGAAAAATATTAGGAGCTCCATTTCACAAGCTTTGCTCCTCGAGATGTTTAGACATTCCAGGTGTTTCAGGCTGGTCTCACCTCCAGAAGCTGGTAGGGCCTAAAGTTTACAGCACTCACACACACCACTAATCAAGGTCCATGACAGTAATTCACACCAGATGAGAGCTATTTCCTCCAACTAAGTCTGAACTACATCAGATTCAAAGTTTGTTATCCTTACAACTGGGAGGCCTTCACCAATGTAACAGCCTAATCATGGTCTAAATCCTGAACAGCTTTAGAGTTAACAGCAGAGTATGTCTTGATTTCAGACAAGTAAGAGCGCGAAACTAAGGCAGTGTGATGCGAATCCCTTTTTGGGGGTTAAAATCTTCACTGGACTTCAAATTTACACCGGTACTTGATAAGATTTCCTTCCGCGAGGAAAGCAGAAAGAAAATGAGAGCGTGGTGAGATTCCCAAAAAAGGCAGACAGAGAAGTCATTCTGCTTAACCCTAAGGACGTCAACTGTTCTTTTTTATTTGTTTATCAGCTCAGGTCTCTGATTGCTTTTAGGCCATAAATCTGTGGTGCTTCCGCTAAAGGGAAAAGGATGCAGCATGGTGTCCAGTTTACTTTCGACAGAGGTCAGTTTTTGAGAATTGAGGCCAAGGTCACGTTCCATATTCGAGCTTATAAAAGGAGCCCGACTCAGCTACATCCTGAGAGGGAAAAAAGGCATTCACAACAACCCACACAAACTCCTCTTTTGTCTTTACAGAAAAAACAGACACATTTTGAATACTTCTCTTCCGTTCGGGCACACAGACATCCACAGATGGGGAAAAAAGGGAACAGCATAAAAAGAGCTTCTACTATTAATATAAATAATTTCAAGTCAGGTAAATTTCAGCTTTTTTTTTTTTTTTTTTTTTAAAGGTCATTTTGAAAAGTGAAATTAGTCTAGGCGTGGAAAGAAACATTTCAAGTTTCCATGAAGAAGACAACTCCAGTGATAAGATCACAACTAATAGCTCAAACTCATCCATCTGGATCCATCTGCTTGTCAAGGTTTGTTTAAATAAAGGATACGAGATTTCACTGGAGAAAGACGGTGAAGTCAAGAAGGCACCACACACACAGCTGCTTGTGGTAGACTGTGGTTTGGTGTTTGGTTACCACAAGAAAACATTCCAGCGGTAGCCTTCTTAGAAACCAGACCTAGTCTCGCTGTTCCTTCACAAGGTATCCAGAGAGCGCATGGGCTTCCTACGAACTACATTCTAGTCATTTTTCCAAAATATTTTGAATGATCTTTGATTCATATTAATATATAGTAGCAGGCGTATAAAGGTATTTCACACTGGGACTTTGAATGCACTGTATGCGTTTGCATGTAGTGTCAACCAGGCTATTTGCGTGTTTACTGCATAAACATATTCATATTGGACCTTAGAAAGTCAAGCTAGCCCTTAATGAGAGGGAGAAACCTTGTGCTCCTTTACAAGCATATGTTGGCTGAACTGGGCCTCATCTGTGCCTGGGGCACACCTGGATTTACTGTTTATCTGCCCACGTCCACAATGAGCTCCAGGAAGACAGGAGGGGAGCCATGACCTCTGGTGTCCGGTTAACTGTGAGGGTTACTTCCAATGTATAAGCTCTCCAAGACGTTCCCCTCTGGATACAGCAGTCCAGCATGGAGCCTGGTCATGGCTAATATGCTGACATATAGGAGACGTAGGAGACGTGGCCCACACCGATGAATGATGCCTCAGTTCTGTGTGAGACATTTACAAAACATAGGGATCTGGGGCCGAGCAATCTGACTCCAAAACGACCAGTCAGGGGTGAGTTCTCCAAAAACATCGTCACACAGAGATTAGCTTACAGTTCCACCAAACACTGAATACTCCTAATAACAGTGAAGAGGCCGCAATGTTTTACTTGTACACAAGCACTTGAAAGGAGGAATTAAACGATTTCAGCTAGAACATGTGTGGCAGCGTTAAATATAACGCGGAAGTCTGTGGTGGTTCACGTTACCTGCCACGTTATTGCATTCTGTATGGCTCTGTGTGAATGTTTTCGCGCTCGGATCGCCTCCTGTTGTGAGCTGGATCTGGAGCCACTCAATAATGCAGAGAGATCCGACAGCCATTGTGGGTGCGGACTCAGATTTCACCAGACGAGCGCGGATTACAGAGATGGTCTTGACAAGACTTTCCAGTAAGGAGTATTTTTAAAACACGTAAAGCTTTTAACTCTAGTGTCATTTAGTTTATTTCTTCGAATTGCACTTCTAAATTGTTTATGGTGAATTTCCTGCCATCCAACACCACTGACCCATGAAACAGATACAAGCCTTCAAAATAACCTTTTAATAATGACACCCTGTTCAAAGCAATAACAACAACAAACTGACTTGCACAGTACATGTTCGGGCAAATTTAATGTCCTTTAGGCGCTGGAACATCGGGCAAACACAGCTGCACTACAGACTCTGAAAACATCTCAGGCTGATATAGACAATCTGAGCGTCGTGTAAAACAGGCTGCCTACACCGATCTCTTCATCTTCCTCCAGCCAGGCTGAACAGCAGCAGGGAGACATCCATCTTTACACTAAATGTACACTGATAATCATGACAGTACTGAGGGGTGGTGGGCTAATTCATCATCACATCTGTTGATAGGCCATCACAGAACAGCCCTAACCAGTTCCTGCTGGTCTGGAAAGAGGCGGTTTAAGATAACTGAAAAGATACCTGACACTAAACACTCACCCAGGTACATTTTTAGCAATCAGGGGATAAAACCCCAATTCTTCTTGCAATAAAGCAACTGAGGCACTCAGCGGGCAGTAAGGAACGACGAATGACTGTCTGCCACCTGGCCTTATAAACTGGTCTCTTGAACAGCCACTGGACACAAGATAACTCAGCACTGAAGCCCTCATGAATAGATAGTAAATCACAGTGCCACAGGGCTGAGCTCACACCAAGGCAACAGCTTTTAGTCTGCCCTGAAGTTACAAAAGCACAAGTGTTTGTGTGCCAGAGGAGTTAAAGTCCCCAGCCACTGCAGACAATCCCATTGTGTGGTCCTGGCCCTGAAATTCCACTGCTTTATGCTCTCCCTTCACATACGCTGCTTGTGCTGACCTCCACCTTCCACTGCCCTGACAGCAGGAGCAAATGGCTGATCTCACACGGTGCTGACGGCTTTGTGTGGGTTCAGCACCAGAGCCCGTGTGTGTGAGGCCACGACCGCACTGTCGCCACAGACCTGTCACCTCAACATGTGCCCAATAAAAACATTATGGTAACACTTGACGTTGTACAGTAACCGTTCCAAGACCAGAAATCCTTCTGTTTAGGATCATTTCAGGGGAGAATCAGACAATGCACAAGGTTAGACAATACTCTAGGCTGTGTGTGTGTGTGTGTGTGTGTGGAGAGGGTGTTGTTGCTATCTGGAGGTTAAAAGCCACTCGCCACTTACGTTTTATTTCCTGTCATGTGGAAATAATACGGTAAAGCTGCACGTACACACCGACCCTTCGGGCATGTTTTAGGTTTCTTAGTGAGCTGGAGCGCCGGTTAAACTCGAGGATCCAATACTCGACACTGTGCTTCTGTTGCACAATGCAATTCAAACCAGAACCCAGTTATCTGCCCGGTCACTATGAACAAATCATCCCCAATGGTCACATTAAGGAGGGACGTGTAATACGAAGATTTATCACGCGAGACGGGTCGTCCACTAATTAAGAGATGATTGCTGCTCGTCAGATGTGAGCAGACGACGAACATGTGCAGTTCCCTGGCTTGATCTCGATGCCTTCTTGTGTTGTATGTGTAATATCCTGCACAGCATCCTCATCCTGGAGTTTGCAGGATGGGAACTGAGCGCGCTCTTATATGTACAGGTTACAACCTTGACACGGAGAAAATCACACATAAAAAGGGTGGTCGGTGATCTCCGGAGGAGAAACCATTCGGGGCGTTTTGCACATTTTTTAGGACCGATCCTCAGGCTGACCTTGAGCTGCAAGACACGGTGTACACAAACCTTCCCATTTCTAGACACAAAGCTGCTGTGCTTCAGAATTTCACAGCAAAAAAAAAAAAAAGGAACGAAAACAAAAAAAAAAAAAGAAAAGACCAGAGAGCTTATCTGTCTTCTTGTCCTGAGGTCGAGTTAAAGGATAGAGAGGATTTTGGAGCACCTACCCACTGCTTTGATGGTGAATCCCTTGGGTGACCTGAGAGCTCTGCGCATCCACGCTTCCCTCAGCACCTCCAAATTACTGCCACTGCCCTGAACGAGCAGCACACAGTTCTCCATCCAGCCCTGGAAGTAAACTTCGGACACAGCCTTCACCAGCCTTTTATTCCAGAAGCTGCGCAGATTTTGGGACTTAAACTCCATGAAGACGTCGTGGCCGCTGCTGGTGCACGCCGAGTCGTCGTCGTCGTCGTCGTCCTTCTGCAGCACCACGGCGAGCGCGGCGCCTGCCAGCTGAACCACTCGCTGCTGCAGCTGCTGCTGCGGCGCCTGAGACATCGCTTCTGCCGCCGCTTTCACCTCAGCATATGGATTTCGATACCCCGAGCACAAAAGCGACGTTTATTTTCACATTCAGACTCTTGTGTTTATATTGTAAATAGATGCATACATACATACATATATATATATATATATACTGTATATATAAACCTAAAACCCGCTCTCACATCATGGTGCAAACCTGCGACCCCTCACTGCTGCTGAAGTCTCTATGGCGCTCCCCGCTCCCAAGGTAACCGGTGCTGCTGACGTAGCGGAGGGGCGGGGCCACCAGCTTGGCTTCCAGACACGCACCAATTAAAAGCCCAGGCCGCGTCCTAAACACAATGCTCCGCGCTAATGCACTACGTAGCTGTGCAGCGTTGTGGAAATAGTGTATATGGAGTTGGGCACAGTCCGTCGTCAGGATAGGGAACGGCAGGTGCAGGAGTAGAGAGAGGTAGGGGGTTTCTAGGGTTCTTTTAATCCGAAAGGCGTGGATTGTGCGGGACGTTTCTGAGGCAATGTGATTGGTCGTCGCCTTGGTTACTAAGTGAATTTCACGTATTCGTGAGAAGGACAGTTTATTCAAAACAAGGGCTGCGGTATGATTAAGACTTCAGCTCAAAGTCCCGTGCATGATGCGTATTAGATAGATAGATAGATAGATAGATAGATAGATAGATAGATAGATAGATAGATACTTTAGTCATCCTCAAGGGAAATTCACAAATTTCAATGAAATAAAATAATTAATACTGAAATAAATACTTATAAAAACACAATTACACAATTAAAAATGATAAAAGGTCCAGTGCAGACATACAAAAAAATGTATAGTTAATCATTTTCATTCATTCGTTCATTCAGAGACCTTCAGGAACACCTGAGAGCTTCAGGATGCCATGTTTGATGCTGAGCTTGGGTCTGTGTGGAATTTCTGTGCATGTGCAAGGGTTCTTCCAGGGTCTCCAATGTCCTCTTACTTCCCACAAACCATACGAATAGAAGGATTGGCTATACTAAATTGCCCCTCGGTGTGAATGTGTGTGCATCGTGCCCTGTGCTGGACCACTGTCCCATCCAGGGTGTATTCCCATCCAGCCAAGTGTTTCTGAGACAGGCCCTGGGTCCATTTACAGGCATGTTTTTTTTTTTTTTTACAGGCAGGTGGAGACTAGACATTGGAGAACTCAGAGGACATGGCAAGAACAAACAAAATTCCACACAGACATCAACGTGAGCTCAGGATCAAACTGCGGACCTGGAAGCCCTGACGCAGCAGGGCTACCTGATGTCTGGGTGTTTTGATACACCTTGAAGTACCAGCAGAAACTCACCCCAGGTAATGCAGCATTACCGTTTACAAGTAGTAACGTTCTCGACGGCTGGTTACTTGTAATTGAGTCTTGGTTGGGGGTATCAAGATTTGTAGCTTGTACCTTTTTGTAAGTTATACCTCAGCAAATAAGTGCAGGGATTGCTTTGTGTTTTTATGGGCTGTGGTTAATGAGACACCTCATACATCAGCTCCCTGAAATCAAAGGACCAGCTGTATAATGAAACCCAAACAGAGTCTGCAGTATGTGCCTGGCCATTGAAAGTGGGTCCATTAGTGGAACAGGATATTGCAGTTCCTCTGTGTAAAGTATGCTTTACATCTTCCCATTCTAAATAAAAAGAAAGGTGCAACGGGTGGCACCAGCTTCAGAAATGACCTTCGACAACGCACTCGTCTTGTATTCAGAGCCCCAATGTGCACAGTATTCATCTTTTGCTGCGCAGTGATATTTTCTTTTCATATTAAGCATTTGTCCAAGATGTCTGCATGTAAATGTGAGAATTTTAAGACATTTGGAAGTGAATGAGGTTTCCCACAATTGTTAAGCCTAGTATCCACTGAAAATTCATTTCTATTTAAAAGAACTACATTTGGTAACTTCCATGGACATTCAAAAAGGCCCCCATGCCTCTCTGTGAGGTCACAGAACAACTTGGATTCCTCTCATACTAAAGAAATGTTCCTTTAAGTTTATATATGGGTGGCACCATGGTGTAGTGATTAGCACTGTTGCCTCAGAGCAAGAAGGTCCAGGGTCAAGCCCTGTGGCCAACTGGGGCCTTTCTGTGTTGAGTTTGCATGTCCTCCCTGTGCCTGTGTGAATTTCCTCCAGTACTCCAGTTTCCTCCCACAGTTCAAGGACATGCAGGGGGGACTAGACTAACTGGCTACTCTAAATAGCCCATAGGTGTGAATGGTTGTCTTTCTCTATGTGTTGGCCTGCAGTGGATTGGTGATTTGCCTAAAGTGTACCCCACTTCTTGCCCGAATTCAGCTGAGATTGGCTCCAGCTTCCCGCATGACCCTAAACAGGATAAAACAGCAAGTAAGAGAGTTTGTGTTTTTCTTTTATATATATTAATGCAGAGAAGAATTTTATCAACTGCTCTTGAAGCCAGGTGAGCACCACCTCCTTTACTTCATTATCAGAGGTGAATCTGCGTCCGCGCAGCGCCTCCTTCAGTGAACCAAAGATGTGATAATTGCTTAGCACCAGATCCGGGCTGCGATGAGAATGAGGAAGGTGTTTGAACCCGAGCTGTTGCACTGTCTACTGTCTCTGCCGCCGTATGAGGATGTGCATTGTCATGGTGCAGCAAGACTCTTTTGGACAACATTCCTCGTCTTTTGCTGTGAATTGCAGGTTTAAGTTCATTTCACATCAATGCACAGTAATTTGATCTGTTCACTGTTCCACCTGGTGTAGTTTGTTTTTATATCCCAGCCTGCTGGTGTCAGTTGCTGGCTCCACTCAGTCGCCTGTGAGATCTGTCTAATGACGGCAGAGGCATTTTCTTTTTGTTTCCTTTAAATTTTTTTTCACCACGTAGAACTACATTCTTTTGTTAAATAAATTTCTTCTTATTACTTGACCTCTCATGTCCCCTATTGTTGTCATGGCCAAACTGTTACATAATATAAAGTCATTTAATATTCCCCAGTAACACTCTAGGGTTGAAATTTTGCATTTCCAAGTATTTCACTTAGTGTCCTATGGAGGCTTAAGCTGCAGTCTGCTTGTAGCTCAAATTTAATGGACCTGTGGATTTTAGCTATCCAGCAACAGTCCTTCGGGCAAGAGGTGGGGTACACCCTGGGCAAGTTGCTAATCCACCGCAGGGCCGACAAACAGAGACAGCCAACCATGCACACTCACATTCACACTTACATTCACACCTACGGGCAATTTAGAATAGCCAATTAGCATAATCCCCTCTGTGTATGTCTTTGAACTGTAGGATGAAACCGGAGTCCCCGGAGAAAACCCACACAGGCATGGGGAGGACACACAAACTCCACACAGAACGGCACCCAGGTTGAACCTAGGACCTTCTTGTTGTGCGGCGACCGTGTGAACCCCCACGCCACTGTGTTTCCCCTATATACAGTTTCTCTGGGGTCCAATTTCAGTAGTGGAATCAAATAAAATAAAACATTCCAAAAGAAAGATCCATGAATCATTGTATTTATCATTTGCACATGACAGTGAATTTGCTTTCTGGAGGAAATCTCTTCCTCTCGTTCTCCCATTACAGTTTCATGATGGCTGCATGTGTAAGCATTGGGTTGTAAACTGGATCAAAGACACTTTTCACCACTCCTTGTTAAATCTTTATGGTGTGCACTGATGTATAAGGGGCCACTAGCAACCTGAAGTGCCAGTAAACTTCAGGGGGGAAAAAAATCAATGTGCTACCAACTGATGTGGTCCAATAATAAATGGGCATGTCGAAGCGTGTTCATAATGGAAGTTATTTTCATAATGGAAGTGTTAGAGTCTGCACCATTCTTCAAAAGAACGTTGAGATATAAACTTAAATATACCGGGGTCTCCAAAGGTAAGAAATCAATTATTAAGACAATCAAGAGCAAGCATATAATATAGTCCTTTTGAATATTAATTTACTTTTATTTGATGTATACGATAAATCGTTTTTTGCATTTTAATTTTACTGACCGTTTACTTGAGAGACATGCAATATCACGACAGTTTGTCGAACAAAAGGTGCCCCGGTATTGGGAATAGGAATAACAAAATGGAAAATAAAAGTGAGACCTGGTGGAGGTTTTAAAAGCACTTGCAAGCCTTTAATAATTTACTAATGCTTAATGATTGTTAATGCTTGTTAGTGCTTGTTTACGGACAGTTATGATCTAGGTTCATAATTCAAGGAGAGATAAATATAAAAAATATGTATGTTGTGAACATGTTAAGGCCCTTCTTCACACAGCTCTCTGAAGACTGCCTGCAAAGCAATTTTGCTTTCAGCAACACAAAGGAGAGAGCAGTGTCCGATGAGAGTATTGACCATACCAATGTGTGCAGCAAGGCGAGACTGGTATATGGTTCCAGTTTTAGTATATGTCAGAGTACTTCAGGAATAACTTTATGAAGACAGCCAGAAAGGGGAGGAAAGCAATTCCCACAGCTAGGAAAATAATGCAAAAATGTCAGCTGTACAAGTCTGCTTTAGTAGCACCGCCAAATAATGTGGTATCATATTTTCATACTTAAAAATACCAGCTAAACAGAAATGATTAAGGAGAATGTACAAAGGATTGAATGCACATAATACAATAGGACATAATACACTTTGCACATAATACAATGGGACAACTTTAAGTTCACTACTGCACCCAGGGTTTACTATACAATATTGTGTAAGTGAGTGGATTATACAACATATTTTAAAGCAACATCAAACATATGCTGTGATGGCTGGTAAAAATGAAGGCATTTTAAACCATCTCCTGTTGATTCCAATGACCCTGCACCGGGGTAACTCAAACCATGCAGGAAATGCGTCTGCTGGAGTGTTCCGGGTCAAGACATAGTGAACTCAGTCACAGTACAGGAGAAGCCAAGAGCTCCAGCAGATTAAATCTAATAAATGATCAAGGTTGAAGAAAATGTCCTTATATATACATCTACTAGGAAACACAAAGCTTTTTCACACCTAAAATTCTATGTGTGTTCAGTAGGATCAGTAAAATCTTGTTGTGTTTGGGAGTTACATCTGGCAATGAGATGACCTCTGTTACTTAGGTTAAACAGGACAACTGGGAGCAATTCTCAGATATTGTACAGCTTGTGAGGAGGCACGGTGGTGCAGTGGTTAGCACTGTCACCTCACTGCAAGAAGGTTCTCGGTTTGAACCTCCCAGCCGTCTGGGAGCCATTTCCATGTCCTCCCTGTGTCTGTGTGGGTTTCCTCTGGGTGCTCCGATTTCCTCCCACAGTCCAAAGACATGCAGATTAGGTCAACTGGCTACTCGAATTGCCGATAGGTGTGAATGGCTGTTCGTCTCTCTGTGTTAGCCCTACGACAGATTGGCGACCTGCCCAGGGTGATTAGTATGGCCTCAGCTTCCCAGCTATCGTTAATGGATAAACAGTGTAGATAATGGATGGATGGCTTGCATTTGTACATAATGTTGATTGGTGGATTCATTCCAATTTGCTTCTAAGAAAGGGGTTTCCCCCTGTCTTTTGCACAATGCCTTATTGGAAATTTTATTTTACAGACACTGACTGTTAGACTTTAACCACAAATAGCTTACTAAGAACAAGCTACAGTCACACAATAACTCTTGTTTAACAAGAATTGCATGCAATAACTCAGTGTTCCTTTAGTGACCGGTTGCAGGTCCGATAGTCTCCAGGCCAGCAGGCACATCGTTGAATATGAAAAGTTTGCAGGGAAAGGCTAGCGTCTGTGTGAGTCTTGTAGACTGCACAGAGGTGTGGTGCCCCCAGTGAGAGATGCCCAGGGGGCAAGTAAAAACAACTGCACAGGATTCTCACACTGTAACCCTGTATTCCCTGGCCTCAGAGCCAGGAAACAGGATAATTTCCTCAACAACCACACTACTTTCATTGGTCATGGGGCTGCTGAGCAGTGGCAGAGCAGTACATAAGGAACCTTCAGACACCTCAGGGGCCTGAGCTAGCGATAAGAAATGTAACACTAAGGAAACGCATTAATGGCTTCTCTCATAGATCAATGACCTAAGAGTAACAAACGTTACATAAGTCAGTGGTTTTCATAGTCATCATCCCCATTCAAACTGTGCAGCACCAGTTCACATTTTTACATTGATCATGTTTGATGGCAATTCAAAATGAGATCTTACAATTGTTTTTATAACATTATATATAATTATGTATATTTATAAGGTAGAATAAAAAAGTAAAGGCAAAATACACTTAATGGTTTTAATAGGAGTAACTGTAAGAAATGGAACACATGACTTTTCCACTTAGCATGCAAGACAACACATTTGTTGTATTGTCCAACTAGCTTCTGTAACAATTTCTGTATGAAGATGTTTTTTGGCCGCTCCCGAAACCAGGTTTCTTTACTTCATCATCAGAGGTGAATTTGCAACCATGCAGCACCTCCTTTAGTTGACCAAAGATGTGATTATTGATCAGCCTGGCTGTAAGGAGGATACGGAAGATGTTCAAACTCGACAGTATTCCTCTTCTTTTGCTGCGAATTGCAGGTATAATTTTCCTTCGTTCTGCTGCTTCTGGCCGTCTGGCTCCTCCTCCTGTCCATCCCTGTTCTGGCTCCTCGTTGGTGGAATGATCTTCCCATTGAGGTCAGAACTGCCGACTCCCTGACTACCTTCACACAC
>JAQMCW010000037.1:16072465-16088088 GCA_030068335.1 Chrysichthys cranchii | reverse complement strand
AGATGTGGCCCTATACTGAAGGCCCTGAGCTGTGGCCCCATACTGAAGGCCCTGAGATGTGGCCCCATACTGAAGGCCCTGAGCTGTGGCCCAATACTGAAGGCCCCGAGCTGTGGTGTCAATACTGAAGACCTTGAGCTGTGGCCCCATACCGAAGGCCCTGAGCTGTGGCCACCATACCGAAGGCCCTGAGCTGTGGCCTCCATACCGAATGCCCTGAGCTGTGGCCCCCATACCGAAGGCCCTGAGATGTGGCCCCCATACTGAAGGCCCTGAGCTGTGGCCCCCATACTGAAGGCCCTGAGCTGTGGCCCCCATACTGAAGGCCCTGAGCTGTGGCCCCATACTGAAGGCCCTGTGTTTTGGAACACTGAGGCAAACTTCTTTTCCTGCTATCAGCCTGCAGTGTGATTAGTGAGGCGAGTGGAAGAATAATCAGTAGACCTAAGCAAACAGTGAGATAAAGTACAAGTGACCCAGCCCAAATGTTCTCATTCCTGCCTTCTGACAGGGCGATGTGTGGCAAGGAGTGGTTAAGGGAGGCAGTGTTTTAAACCTGTCAATGGGAGCCACTAAAGAATGTAGTTTGGTTAGTGGAAGACATGGTTAACCGGTAAGGTCTTCTGTTCTGAAAGACGTTTGGAGTTTGCTTGCTGAGGTGCTGAGCATAGGAACACAATGAAGCTGACACAACACTTGGCTGGTTAGCATCTCTTGAACAAGCTCAGAATCGGATCTCCTAAATCCTTTGCTAACTCCTCTGAAGAGACATGGCCTTCTGGATTATTTTACCCATCAGTCTCAGTGCTGTCTCATTCTTCGGATGTTGGACGGTGTAAGTCAAACTCTCTTGCTCATGGCAGTTCCAGTGTAATATGTATGGTGTTGATGAGAATACTCTTTGTTTATCCTGTCTAAGTTATTTTAGAGAGAAATAGTCAAACTTGCTTTGGATGTCCTGTAGTACCAAGAAATAGAAAATGTATAGTATAGAAATAGAAAATAGGATAGAAAATTTCTCTTTGGGTTCACATTTTCCATGTTTTGTGTGTTTTTGGTCGTATCATGTAATCAGATGTTAGAAAGCCCAACAGCAGTTAATCAGAATGTGTTTTAGGTTCTTAAAATATGAACTATTCGACATGACATACTTTGAGAGCCTTTAGTCACTAATGCAATACAAGACTAACATCACATAAAAGAAATACAAAGCATAGGAAAAGCGTCCATCAATTCCATAATAGCATGCACCATTGTGCTTCTTACGTGAACACTCACCTGTCCTGTTTTGTAGCTGTCAGTTTTTTTTCTGTATGATTTCATTTCCCCACATACTTCAGTCGGACAGGAGATGACTTTTCTTGAAATTTTGCTTCCGATATTGCTGTGTATATCTGATCTTCATCGCCGAGTTCCGGGTTACACATTAACCACTCACCTAAGCTGTTGTTGAGGGCTTGGCTTATTGTAAATATAGGATAAAGTTCGCTATCAGGAGGAAATACACACCATTTATACCAAAAGGCAAACATTTTTGGTTTCATACCTGTGATTTGGTTTTTATAGGTATGGACTTGCATTAAGATTCCACCACATCTGCTCGCTGAGTAATTGGTATGTCCTAATAATTCTTCCTATTTTATCATTTTGTTCCATTTGTATCAAATGTCGTCGATAAAGTGAGTTGGTGTTTTGTGTGATGTACCAGTATTACAAGGCTAACTCGGGTCACATTGCTGGAATTGTCTATGTAGTTGTTGATACATATAGGTTACTGCGACCTTCAAAGCTTTTATGGTATTTTCATACTTGGCAGGAAAAAAAATATGGCAGTGATGCACAATGTAATGTTTGGGATTCGAACCTGAGCTTTATTAATTGTCTGTGTGGAGTTTTTCATGTGCCAGTGTGCAGTCCTGTCTTGTACAGCGTGTACTCCAGGATAGAGGCAATGTGACCCTGAACTGGTAATCAGCTACAGAGAATAAATCAGTGTTTCCAGTTTTATTCATCTTTTTTTTTTTTTGGCCAGGGAATACAGTCACTCATGTCTGACAAATGAAACTGGGAGTTGCTGCGCAGGACATAACGTACCCACCATAAGGTTATCCAGACATTATTCTCATAAACACTTTGGAGCTCTGCAGCTTTGGATTTGCCAGGCTGGACACTTATTTTTTCTTCTTGCATTTCAGTGGAAGTGGAACCAACTTTCCCGAAAATTCCCTGTTTAGTGCTACAATCAATGGGGCTTCAGTTTTATGTGAGTGTTTTCGCAATTATGCAAAGATAATTCTTGATTTTATAGTGATGGAAATCAATTAAAGTAGAGGCCATGCTCTGAAAGTATATACATCTAAGTATGTAACACTGATTTATGACCATTAGTGGCAAAGAGAGTGCTACGTGTGAAAAAAAGCTATATTATAAAGTACAACGTGTGCACATGGTGATGGACTGGCGTCCCATACGGGGTGTATTTCTGTGACTGGCCCTGTGTCCACTGTGAATCCGACCAGGATAAAGCAGATACTGAAGAAAAAAAAATGACACTGCACATTGTCTCTTTTTGTCTAGTTGTAGTGTTCAGTATTTTTCATCATGCACATATCCTGAAGAAGTGCAGTGTGTACCCTGTCCTCAGTAAGAGTGCCATGGTCTTTGGTTGTATTGCTGGAGTTGGTGCCTTTGTGGCTGGAAACTGCAATGTAAGTATAAATATTAAGTGATTATATCAGCATTTATTGGTTTATCTGTTGGTCTATTGGTTTACCGCACACATATCATATAAAACAGTATAGTATTAGCTCGGATCTGTTTTTTTTTTGTTTTGTTTTTGATAAATTCTGAAACGGTGTGTGTGTTATAGGTTGGCGTATTGGTAATTCATATTCAAATAACCAGATGTACTAAACATCAAGGTCATTATAAGAAGTATAGACATATTATATGATGTATAAAACCCTTGTTTAATCTGACATCAGATCAGTATTGTCTCACTGCTGTGGGAAATCTGCATTCCTGGAGGACCTGCAGTTCCTGCCCTAACGAAATCGACCAAACTGTGACGCAATGCAATTAAGAGATTTGAAAGATTAGTGTGCTGTACCTGATTTCAGTCAGAATGTAGATCTCAAGCCAAAAAGCTGAAAGGGTATTCATTTAGGAACCTGCCTAGAAACGTTTCCTGTCCGAAATGTCTCTGCCCGTCTTTGAGAACACCCTAGGATATCACGTGTGAGTCTACGTTGCAGTTCTTTATTGAAAACAGAACAGTAAATTTAGCATCCAATAACTAATTGTTCCTGATCGTCAGATGTCACAAAGCCAATTTAACAACATTCAATCATGCTGTCTTTGTGTTTTTTTTTCTTCTTCTCCTTGTAGCCTGCAGAGCTGATGTTTCTGCATAACCTAGGTGCTGCTTTGAGCTTCGTGTGCATCTGCTTCTACTCGGTGCTGCTCACATTTCTGACAAGCAGATGCATGCTAACTGGACTAGAGCGCTTCCTCTACCCAATACGCATCATGTCCTCGTGCATCCAGGTCTCGCTGACCATCCTCTGTATCCTTTCTAAGTGTATAAATTACACGTGCAGCACTGTTCAGTGTTGCTGTGAGAAGAAATCAGCCTGCTGGGCTGTATGCTTTTATTAATTTCTGGGACAGAAGACAGTAGTTACATAAGGTAGGAAACTGTGATTCTGTGAGCTTGAAGGAGTGATATGAAACTCAATTCAATTGATGAACTATACATTTCATCGTCAGAAAGTGCAATTGTGTAAACAGGAGCTCATGAGCAACTTAGGAGTGTGAGCGTCAGAGTCATTTCTGCATCCGTTGTAGTTGTAACTTAAAGTCTAGCACAGAAGCTAAAAAAAAAAAAAAAAAAAGAGTCAGCTTATATCGTGAACCACGTGTCCCGTCACCAGGAATCGGCTGTAAATCAGTAGGAATCAAGTCTGTAGATTGAAGGGACTGCTCCAGGAAAATAATTAATTTACTAGGAGTGTGCCACATTCTTTTGTTTAGGTGAAAGCCAAGACAAACGTGTCCAACTGGCAGACCCAGTATGACAAAAGTACTTGGTGTCATTCCTGAGATACTGTTCCTTGACCTTTGTTTGTGTCAGACTGCATCTTCTTTACTCAAAAGGAGTTCTACTACAGACACATCTCTGCCATTTTTGAGTGGACACTCAGCGTGAACCTGGAGCTCTTCGAACTCAGCTACGCTGTGGAATTTTATTTCTTCTCTTCTGCAATGCTTTCGGTACTCCTCTCAAACCGGGATGAAGAGAACACGATCATTTTGTCCTGATGGCTGACGTTTTTGCCTACTTTTCAGTTAAGTTATTAAGCAACAAATCTTTGTTATTTCTTAGGAGCTCGTGTTCAAAGTGGGAAGTTTAGAGAGATTGTTAGAGAAGCAAACCTGTAAACTAGCCTGTGATGCATTTTTTTTTTGTGACTCGGGCATGTAAGCATATTTTTGCACAAATGGAACCCTCAGCCTTGGTTGGAATTTCATACCTGCAGTATTCTGTAAATGTTCAATATACACAGGCTGTGTATGTTACAGAATCCTCCCTCCCTCTGAATACCTCTAACACTGAAAAATTTTATAGAAATAAATATTATATGTTTATGGCAGGGATGTGAATTTTGTCATGATCGGATTTTGTCGTGACGCTTATTTAATACAGCATGTTTTGAGAAAACTAGGCATATCAGTTACATTTATACAGTGTAAGATCAATTCATATGCTCGCATGGAAATGTAAATAAACAGGTCTCATCTACTCAAGACAACAAGCTGTGTTGAGCGGCTACCAAGCTGAGTTCATTTAAATACCAATAAATTGAACTGTTGTGTTTAACTCTTCCTTTGATCATAATCCATATTAATGCTTAGTATTTCAAAAAGCTCCTTTCTGTTTTTGTTTTTTTGTTTGGGGGGGGGGGGGGGTAAATTATGTACTCTTGGTTAAAGGATTGCAAAATGCTGTCCCACCCACCAGCTTTTACATCATTAAATCTGTTGCAACTTGAGATGATATTTAAACGTACAAGCCTAACCAGCAGATTTTGGTACCGTACACATGCCAGCAGCTGGACTGACGACTGTAAATTGCCTTTAGGTATGAATGAGTGGGTGAACATGTCCTCTTGTCACATCAGCGTCCCTGGGAAAGGCTCCAGTTGCCACCACAGGCCTTACCAGGATAAAGCAGTTATTGAAGATGAATAAATGAATAGACAGTTAAAAGCATCGGTATGCAGGTCAACCATATGTGACTGAAACTGTAATTTTCCACTCAGTGTTTCAGCCACTCATGTCTGCCAAGGTTCAGCGCATAGAATGGATTCTTTACGTAACGTCATGAGGCCATTAGGTGTGGTGCGTACGCAAGGTAATCTCGCACAAGCCGGTGATTTCTAATGCCAGTCAGGCTTTAGCATGTTATCAGTATTTGAACATACAGTCATGGGGAAAATAAGTACACCCTTTCTACTTTCACAATCATTAAGAGAGTAATCTGCAGCCAGGTGTTACTAACGAAATACACAGGATTAGTTAATCAAGTCGTTTGTCTTCCTCTATAAAAGCAGAGCCTTTGGCAGTTTGTTGTCCTGGAGCTCTCAGGTGTGTGTCGACGTCATTCCAGGAAGAAAAGACAGAAGACATGACTTCAGAGAAGCAATAGTTGCTGCGAAGAAATCTGGGAAAGGCGTATAAGACCATCTCCGAACAATTTGAAATTCCCATTCGAAAACCCAAGAGCTACGTCATGTGACCTACAGGCATCTGTACGCACTTTAAATGTTAATGTTCATCACAAGACAGTTAGAAAAGACTGAAAATGTATGGCTTTATGGAAGGGTAGCTAGGAAAAAAGCTCCATTTCCTCCTTTACCAAGTTTTTTTTTGCGAAAGGTGGTTCTACATGTTACTGGTTGTAATAGTGTACCTAATAAACCCACCCCCACCCACATGGTTTCATTTAAGGGGGAAAAAAATACACACAAAATCAAAAGACTATATATTGACATCTGCTGTTTTGTTTTGTTTTTTTGTCACCTGTGGTTATTTGTTAGGTTACTGAAGTTGGTAAGGACCATAAAATTGTTAATTAGGCCCTGATAAATAAATAAAATTATAATACTGAAAGAGGGTGGCCTTTCTTTTTCCCTATGACTGTATTTACATTTAAGACTGCATCTGTCCATATGAATTTTAATTCCAGTCACGTGTCTTTCCATCAAGTTTGAACAGTATCTTAATTTACATATACTGTACATCATCTTGGAGCCTTCAACTTCAAAATAAGGTGAAGTTCAGCTCAAAGTTTTCTCTTTTTTTTATTTTTTATTATATTTATGTTCAGACAGGATGTACTCATTTTGCCCAGAGGCTATGCTTTAATGAACTTGACTCCAGAGATATGGCATTTAGATTACCTGGTTCATTGTTTACCAACTGTAAATTAGAAACTTGTGTTCAATACACAGGTGTATTTTCCCTTTTTATTTTCGTCCACCATCTTTATTTACAGTTACATTTGTGTACAAACAGCTGGATGGTAAGGCAGCCAGAGGATAATAGGTGCGATATACACTGACGTCAGTGACTAATCTCATAAGTATGGCCGATGCGTCCGAGCTTAAATTAGGAGGACAAAAACAGGTCTTTTCACGAAAACAGCCTACCCGTGATTCATAAAGTGACACGGTCAAAGTGAATTTACATTGGGATGTGCTTCGTTGTAGTCTGAGCGTTTAAAAAAAAAAAAAAAAGCACAAGTAAGTCTGTTACTGCAAAGCATGTCACCTTTACTTTGAAAGAAGACACTATACATCCTGGAATTACAGATAGATACATTAGGAGCAAAAATAAATTCACAATGAGTACTGTCTTCATTTTAAGTCACCCAAAGTGGTTCAAATTAGATGGGTTTTTTTTTTTACGATGCTGATTTGAAGAGAAGGTGAAAAGCACACCTAAAAGCATGGCTGTATATGTGTTTACTATATAATTCACTGTAAAAATGATCTCTATTAAGCAGTAGTCCACATTACTAACAACTTCAAAAAAATTTAAAAAAAAAAAAAAAAAAAGGAAGGAAGGAAGGGAAATAATAATGGAAAACAGAAATGTATTTCTTACATCATCCTCTCACTAAGTAGCTCAACGGCAATGCGTGCGTCATAAATAGATGCGGGGCTAACACGAAAGTTCAAAGTAGGTCCACAAGCAAGACCCTATAATTCCAGCATAGCTGAAACGATTAGTGGCTGCTCGTCCAAATCTCAAAACCAGGAGAACCACCGAAGCTTGTTCGTTATACACCTTTATGCTATTTTCTCTACAGGCGCCTCTGCAATTGTGTCTCATGCCAAACACCTCGAACCGAAGCATGTTAAAATAGTTATGGCCCATAAAATGCGTGTATAAAGCTGTCGCTTCTTTCGCCCTTGTGTGTTCATAGTTTTTCTTTTTAGTTTTTTTTCCCCTTCCGTATGCTTTTCCGTATCATGAGAAACATGAGAAAAAGAAAGGTTAAAGGAAAGAGCAGTGTCTTTTCAGTCTAAGCCGGAAACCTTTTCAGCTAGGGCACTTTTATTAGTTAGTTTGCGGATCGTCGGAACTCTAAAATATCATCTAGCATGATTCACATAGCTTCAGTTGATGCGGTATCTCTCACGGGGCAAAAACCATCGGCTAGTCTTTTGAACTGATGGGAGAACTACAAATGCACGCGTTTAACTTTTTTTTCCCCTAGATTTCTTTTTTTTTAAAAGGAAGGACACTACAGCAGTTGACAACTTAAACGTTATATAATGTGATGCGAATTTGTAATTTTATAAACCTACAACTTGAAAGTCTTCTTCAAACCGAATACATGTTCTTTGTCGTAGAGCCACTTTTGCTAGAGGTGTCATCATGGGACTGGTATCCAATAATGCCTTTGATGGGGAGATTCAAGCGCTCTTTGTATTGTTGCCTTAATGAAAGGAAGAAACAGACATGTACGTCAACCACTGTACACATATCACACATACAGAGTTGGTCCAAGTGATTAGAAAGCTCTCTAGTTATAATAAACGATACAAATGCTACAGGAATGAACAAATACAGTACAATATTAAACAAGGTGTTATTCAAAACAGAGGATTTAGGTCCTCCTGAATTTGATTAGCCCCTGGAGGGCAAGGTTCGTGCATACAAAAGCTGGAAGCTCATAGCCGCATCTGTTGATGCCGCAACACTTCGGTCACAGCTGTCGTTAGTTTAAGTGCAACTACAAAATAATAAAACTCACCCTATCGTCATAATAGCTTCCCTATTTTGGCAGTTGCCTGTCCAGATGGAGATTTTATCCCCCTTTGGACGAACATTAACTACTGCTCCACAAACTTCGTCACTGGCTTCGTCAAAAGACTCCCCAACTAAACACAACAGCTGCAAAACACACCGATAAAGCAACATTAAGACAAATGCTCAAATATGCAAGATACAGGGCTTTCCCCTGGAGAAGAAAAATACTTCTAATGGGGGGTGGGGGCACCACGCAACTTACTGTCTCCATCCAGTAGCGATCGAGGTCGTTGTGTCGCTGCTGTTTGCTGAGCGTTATTAACCACCTCCCTCCAAGTTTATTCCTGTCGTCCTCCCACATAGGCTTGATCCCATCCTGAGACACAGCGCATCCACAACACATACAGCATCTGATCAGTTAACACAGGACGCCAGTTGAGAGATTTTACTGTCAAAATAGTCAAGGAAAACAAAAACGTCTGTCCATCTCACCTTAAATAAACAGTAATCACAACCAAATCCAAGCTTACTGGGTTGCTGTATGTGGTTATATAACCTGTGGGATTAAACCAGGACAGAAACATCATTTCTATGAATCTTGCCAAATCAGTACTAATAAGAACAGCATTATAGCACTGAAACAGTCACTAATGACAAAGTGGCACTTACGCCCAGAAGTCTTCCACTGTGTCAAACTTGGAGATCAGCCGCAGGTTTTCCGTCCAGCTTTTGCTCTTATCATTTTTGAAATACCAGAGAGCCCATCTGCACACAGGATACAGCAGAGGCTTAAATACAGCATTAAATAAGGACTACATTCCTACAAACAACAAACAGTCAAACTTATCACATGGGAGGGATACAAAACAAAACAAAAAAGTACCCATCGGCAAGAATCTTGCTGCAGTACAAATATTCATTGCAGATGGCAACATTATTCAGGCAGAAACTAGATGAAGGTGCACATTACACAGGTCATAACTACAAACATGAATGATCCAAAGTCTAACGACAAACGATGATAAAGTTTTAAAATGCTACAGATGTAGCGTGGCTTCTCATTGGTGCAGAGAAAGCGGAAAGATGAGCAGTGTGTAGCAACAAGGCCGACAGCTCTGGAACCGCACAGCTCACCATGTGTGGTCAGCACTTCCTATTGGCCACGGCCCACTGACAGACCATCACAGTATCCCTCTCTCTCCATCTCTCTCTCTCTCACACGCACACACACACACTCCATGGTGACAGAAGGAAGCAGCGGGACCGAGAAATGCTGAATATGGCGACAGGAAAGGAAAAGGGGAACCTGATGCCACAAAACGAGCATTTTGTCTAGTTTAGGTTACCAGGAAAGTCCTGATCTCTAATATATACAAGGTCATCCCCAACTGGATGGATTATAAAGATTGATTGATTAATGAATAAACAGATCCAGCCACTAGGCCTCAATATAAACTTCAGTTAGTATGTGTGTGGTTTTTTTTCCCTTTTATTTTTTTAATGAACATCATATTACCTGTTTTGCAAAGGATGTTTAATGTACTGTTCAGGACTGGCAGCAACTGGCGTGGGACTATCATTGGAGCCCTCTTCACTTTCAGGTCCTCGCTGCATGAAGAAGAAGAAGAAGAAGAAGAATCATAATCACAATCAGAACCACAAGAATACCAATATTTCACTTTATTCTGTAATATAAATTCAGAACACTTATATCTGTAAACTGAATCATGCTTAAAGAGCTTGACCTAGAAACCCTTGGCTTGAACACAGCTAATGCAGTGTGAGGAATGACCAAGCCTCAGCTCAGAGCTCCACAGTAGAGTCATCAGCCAGGGAACTGGAAGCAGATGCTGCAGTCCAGTTATAACAGTTAACGCTGTAACCAGCCTCCAGCTCGCCTAATCCCGTGTATAATCCCTGCTACATCGCCATTTCCATTCACTCGACGCCTGGGCGACCGCGAGCAGCGACGCCACTCAGAAAGCGGGTTGCCAGATCCTCCACACCCTCTACTGGCGGAACAACCCAGCTCATCACGAATCCACTTCATCGCATGTTAGCCTGCTAGCTAACCTCACTTCATTCAGAATACCACAACGCCCTACAAACCCAAGTCAGAATAGTTTAGCGAAGACCCGCGGGCCAGCGTCGCACTCCCTCAGGGGGGGATTATAAAGTCCAGGTGGCGATGTGAAAGAGAGCCGGTGTCAGTCAGCAGCAGCACCGTGTCACCCTGTCCAACAAGGGAGCTAGCAAGAGCTGCAGCCAACACACGTGTCCAGCTGGTCACAAACACCCGCTGGAAACACGCGCAGTGCGGACTTTCAGACCTGCGCAGCGCGGCGACGTGTGTGGACGACGTACAAACGCCCGCGCCGCGCTCCCTCTGACTCCCAGAGTGTCCGGCAGTCCCCCCGGTCCCTTTAGAAGACAATTAGCTTAGCATTAGCTTAGCAACAGTGCTCGTCCACCCCGAGTGGAGAGGCAGCCCGCGCGCCCCGATTTTCCACACAAACACCACAGGGGGTTATCCGTAACGGGTCCGACGGTCTCCGCGACACAAGGTGAACCCCCAGGAAAACGCAGAAACGCAAGCGTTACCAATTAGGAAGCACAAGAAGGCGTTAGCTAAGTGCACCCCTTTCTCTCTTACCGGCTCCGAAGTCGCCATCTTTGCCTGTAGAAATTCTTCTGGCTTGTCGTTACGTCACACAGCCCACCGGAAGCTACGGCAACCCGCTGAAGTCACGCGGCCTCGTCCAGCGCGTCAGTGCTAACGAATGAGTCAGTTGTGTAAGCCCACGCTTGACCGCCCACCGTGCAGGTCTGAGCCCTGAGCCCTGAGCCCAGCCTGCTCTCAGCACACTGCACGTTTCAGGCGGTTCATGGACCTCACCAGCTACTGTCACCTTCTACTGTGTTATTCCATAAATCCAGAAACGATTCTTTCTTCAAATGAAACATCTGGATTGGTTTTATTTTACATTAGGTAAAATTAGTTATGAGGTACTGTATTGGGTTATCACCACCTTGGCCATTCACCCACTCATTACAGACTCTATCCTTCCATGCATCTTGCACATCATTTCTGAACTATTACTTTTGCACTAGGCCCTTTGGATATTGCATTGTTTGTATTTTATGTTGATATGGGCCTATATGTATATTGTTGTCTTTATCGTACAGTATGCGTCTTACTACATGTCTATTTGTTGTATGTATAGAGAGCCATCACCTACCGAAGTCAAATTCCTTGTATGTGTAAGTATACTTAATACCAAGTAAACTTGGCCAATAAAACTGATTCTGATTCTACATTACATTACATTACATTACATTACTGTCATTTGGCAGACGCCCTTATCCAGAGCGACTTACATTTGTCTCATTTATACAACTGAGCATTTGAGGTTAAGGGCCTTGCTCAAGAGCCCAGCAGTGGGAGCTTGGTGGTGTTTGGATTTGAACTCCCGACCTTCCGATCAGTAGTCCAACGTCTTGACCCCCCGAGCTACCCCCTGCCCTGAATATCGGGAACCCTTAACCCTATATAGGGCACTATACTTGAATCAAAATACTAGAAAGTTCATAGTTTCAACCCTTGAGTTTTCTTAAAGGATATTAACCCTGTAGCCCCCCCACACACAGTTGGGCAGTGTTCAGGTCTATTCCCTTATACAGCGATATAAAGTTTCCGGGTTCGAACCTGCTGGTCGACTGGGGTCTTTCTTTGGGGAGTTTGCATGTTCACAAAATAAAATAGTCAAGTGTGACTGTAATCCTAAAATATAAATTTGCATTTTAAATAAATGTAGCTTGATCAAGGTGCAGGCTTGCAAAAAAGTCACACTGTCAATTATGAGTCATTTGCTGAAAAAGTTTGGGAACCTCTGCATTAAGGGTTTCTCAGTTGACCCTTTCAATGGAAAACCCTACAGTGGAGTGTTTCCTTATAGACAGGTTTCAATGTAGAAGTTTTCTGGAAGACAAGAAGCTCTATTGATCCATTGAAACCCATACAGAAACATTCAAGAGCCCTGTTTAAACATACAACCCTACTGGGGGAAAAAATAGCTTGTTGTAACTAGCTAATAAAAGCACAGGCCAAGTTGGTGATGATGGTAGACCAAATTTGGCACCTGGGAAGTAATTTTCCAGATTCGTTATTAACTGTCGAAACTGAACAATAAATGTTTGACATTTTTTTGTTGTCTTACTAGTATTCCCTTTAACCAGTACTACCAGCTACTGAAAGGTTTTGTGTCCCAGCCTTCTGGATTTTCTAAATGAATAAGGTCCTTTGAATGTAAGGTCAGAATTTAAGATTTGAGACACAACTTATCGCACAAAGGTCCCCAAGGTACATGAAACCAACAAACATTTTACAGTTCAGCTTAGAAACCTGAAAGGCAGCTCGGCTTCGAAGTTGTGACATGCCATTTGGTGAATGTTGCTTTTAAATCACATAAGATGTGCAAGAAGTGTGTGAACAATGCTGCTTGTACTGCCACTGCTTTGCACATGCGTGCAAAAAAAAAAATGTTACCATAATCTTAAATTATAAATTTGCATTTGAAATAAATGTAGGTTGATTAAGGTTTAGGCTTGCAGAAAAAGTCACAAAGTCCATTTGGAATCATTTGCTGAAAAAGTTAGGGAACCTTTGCATTAAGGGTTTCTCAGTTGTCCCTTTCAATGGAGAACCCTACAGTGGAGTGTTTACCTATAGAAAGGCTTCAAAGTAGAATTTTTTTGGAACACAAGAATCCTTATTTATTCATTGAAACAGATACAGAAACATTCAAGAGCCCTTTCTAAGCATACACCCTTCTGGAGGGTGAGCAAAAAACAGCCTGTTGTAGTCAGTCATTAAAACCCAGGCCGAGCCGGTCATGCTGGTAGACCGACTTTGCCATCTGGGAAGTGATTTTCCTGCTTCTTTATTAACTGTCTAAGCTAAACAATAAATGTTTAACTTTTTCTCATTACCTTAGTATTATTCTATTTAACTGGCGCAACCAGCTGGCAAAGATGATCTACCAGTTTGACCAGTTCAGCTTGTGTTTTGGCAGCTGGCAGTTATCCATAGTGCACTGTTTTTTTCCAGTAGGGCAGTTACTTGCTCTTTATTTGTTGTTTGCTGTATCTAAGCATATTTCCAGAAAATCTGAGTGTAAAGGCCAGCTGAATATAACGAACAGTATACAGGTTCAGCAGAGCAAAGCAAAGAGTTTGTGGTTTGTTTTTTATTTCACTACAGTGGTGGAAATCCTTTGCTCGAAATTCCATTCCAACGTTATTGTTTTTAGTAATGAGTTCTTACAGTTAGTCGGTTAGGCTGGTATTTAAACTGAAGGGGTTTCAATTCAAACCTCCATAGCTTAAGTAGGCCTATAAAAATATCAGCTTTGATTTAGTGTTCTGTAAGGGAAAAGTTCAGGAATCAAAATCTCTTTGGCTGCGAAAAGCAGCCAAAAATATTACTGGGCCCATTTAAATAGTAAGACTAATATTTGATCATAAAACAAATCTGCACCGAGGGGCTTGGTGAAATTTATTTTATAGTTAAAGGGGTCATTATCTGCAAAAGAAAAAAAAAAAGGTTTGAGAACTCTTGTGATAGAAAACAATACGTACTGCCCATGTGGCAGAAAAATCTCATCTCATATAACACATATCAAAATATTTAACCCAATGAAATATCACATCATAGACCCTAATAGAACTTTGCCTAGTGTCCAGAGTTTGCACATTGCATTTATCTTAAATAATTCTATTGGCTTTTGGGGATTTTTGTAAATTCCGTTTCCTTTTGGGAAGGTTGTCTCCCCCTAAAGTGGTTCTCTAGTCTGAATGCTAAGCCTAGTCCATGCAGTGTACACACGCTCTACACAGAAGCTATAAACTGGCCTGGATTCTTACTACCATCTTCTCATGTAATTTTCAGGAAAATAGTAGAGCAGCCAAGCTGATATCACCCTATTTAAAACATGGAAATTGGCCTATTTGTTCCTTTTAACTATAAAAATTCAAATCATTAGTTACTGAAAGGAAAATTAGGCCAATTCTTATTACGACATGTTTATTTTCAGCATGGCCTGTACCCAGAGCAGAACCCCACCAGAGATGAGCTACATTTTGATTTGGTGGCTTTGATTTCTTTTGGCATGCCATTATAGTATATGAACATTCAGCAGGGACATGTTTCTGCTCAAACATTTGGCTCTCGATATGTCTATATTCAGGTTGCTGACTTCCCTAGATAAATACAAACTCTATTTTGTTCTGGATTGAACTTCTTTAAGAACACCTGTAGTTGTTCAATTTTAAATTTAAATTGTATTTTTTAAGTTCCCTCATATTGGCATCCAACTGGTCCACAATGTTAAGTATGTTATTTCGCAACTCCTTTCAGGCTGAGTTATTTATCTCTCATGCTGTTTTTTTTTTCTTTAAAAAATAGATGCCTTTGCTTTGTTTAGACAAGTTTTTAATTAAATGTGAATATCACTTAACTGGAGCCTAGTCAAGATTGTTCACACTTGGCTCATTAAACAAACCTTCTTTGACATGGAATATGATAAAAACATGAGAAATGTGTTAGTTAAATAAAAAAACTGAAGCCCTACATTATGTGGGATGTTGTTATTGTAGGCTGCTCTGAAAAATTCACAAATAGTCTAAATTTGGCTTGAATCCTGTTCCACTAACTGGGTTCGGACTCAGGATGCTATCTTTGAGTTTGACTCATGGTGGTGAATCACTTTTTACTGGGCTTTATTGTCATGGTAACTTTCTGCACATCCAACTTGCTTTTACCTCTTCAACAGAACAGTATAAATGAAGTAGCATGGAGACTAGTTATCATTGATGATCTAACTGATGCTTTTCAGAGGTTGTTTCCCGTCAGAGTGGACAGCACAAACATTCCACATTCCAATTTGTTCAGTATACACTCTGAGTCGTCCTTGATTCGGAATCCTGTACGCTTTCACGTGCGCATTCATGCAATTATGCAATTAACCAATCATATCACAGTAGCGCAATACATGAAATCATGGAGGTACAGTTGGCATCCAACTTCAGAATGGGGAAAAATGACATGAAAGTGACTGTCACCATGGCATGGTTGTTGGTGCCAGATTTGGCTGGTTTATCTATACTCAGCAAAAAAAGAAACGTCCCTTTTTCAGGACTGTGTATTTCAACAATAATGTTGTAAAAATTCAAATAACTTTACAGATCTTCATTGTAAAGGGTTTAAACAATGTTTTCCATGCATGTTCAATTAACCATAATCAATT